>JAGXCT010035277.1:2583-110742 GCA_022495035.1 Philopotamus ludificatus
TCAGGAACGTGTGTGCTACCGGAGATGCCCGTAGCACCCGATCAATATTTTTTAAAATATAATTTAAAATGTACTCTTTGATAGTAAAGAATATATCTTTACCTATATTTATTCTAAATCTCATAAGTCTAGCTCAAATAAAAAAGAAGTTTCAGATTTTTATGAATTCTTCATCAGTATCTTGACATTTTTTTTTAACAAAATGGATTATTCTAAGAATAAAAATTGTTATATATTTATGATATGCTTCGATATTTAGGATTTTTTAATTAATCAATATGGCTCGTAAATAACGCAAACTGAGCTCTTGCGGCACGTGTCAATCCCACCGTTTCACTCACACTCTGCACATCGTACCGGATGCGAACGAGCATAATCGCGCCCGTAGCAACATAAGCGAATATATTTTTTTTTGCAATTGCAGTCAATAATGGATAATAATTATTTATAATATTTATTCTTCAGACTTTTTAGAAAATACAAAAAGTTTATGAAATCTATCCTCTATCGGCACGGCTAGGTTAATAAATTAAATTTAATTACGGTAATTTTACTATTCTACATCAATGCACAAATACTTAATCTCTACATATTAATATTATCTGCTTTAATGTGTACGTATGTATATAAATATGTCATATTTTATAGTGCATATATTTTCATTTCAGAGAACATCCATTACACGTATTTTAATAATAAAATATATTATAATAATAATATTGATAATGTAAATTGTTGCAATAATAAAATGGTGATAATAATTAATATTTTAATTTAAAATTTAGATACAATACTGTAGTTTGACGAGTTTGCGTGGCGCTATTTACTTCAGTTACCATGGTACCGTGCACATGGCCACCTGATAAAGTGTGGTTATGTCGTAAACATTATCAAAAGTGAGCGAAAACCCAACCAAAACAATGGTTTACGGCAACGTCAGAAGATCTTCGAACAATATATCTGCGGTTACCGAAGAATTAATCAGTTTTAGCGGTGAGTGTAAAAAAAAACATATGCGTTTAGAGATGATTATGCGGCGTTGCCAGGATTCAAAAATCAATTAAAAAAACTGGTTTAATTTTATTGAACTCGCTTTCAATTTTCCTCAGCGTAGATTGAAATCCATTGACATTGCGTGATATTATTAGAGTTGTCGGTTTATTTTCGTATTTTACTAGACGTCGTTGATATGAGACGTTGTGTCACTTGGTGCAATTAAAAAATATGTCTAAGCAGATTAAAGTGGTTTAATTTCGATTATTGTATGCGCATAGTAAAAAAGTGAGGTGATGAATATCGCCAGTAATGAATTAACGTTGCATATGAACGGCGAAAAAGTTGTTAAGGCCAAAACGTGCAAACGAAATATATTTCTTTAAAGCAACAATGAGCGCCGTACATAGCCGTCTGATAAAAAAGTAGTTTGTTACACATCTGGCTATCAACGCATACGGATATCGCCGATTTTGCACATCATGAACAGTGAGTAAATCTAAATATTTACTATATTTTTAATACTGTGTTTTTAATACTATATTTATAATATATGTTACCAAGAAGTGTATATAAGTATTTTTCTTAGAAGTGATCACTGATAAATATTGCACCCATCGATCAAACGAGGTCAAAGGAGCATAACATTTTTATACTATTATAACATAGCATTAACCATGAAATAAATAGCACTTGTTGCATAATCTGAACCTAATTATAGTTAATTTATTTTGATATTATCAAATTAGAGTGACATTTTAAAGATTTTGATAAAAAAAATATAAACAATCTAACAATGCATATTCATCATTTATATTATAGATAACAATGCCTTATGAATTATACAATAAATCACATGGTTCCATTGTCAATGTCAATTATTGACTTAAATAATTTCGGTTATATATTATTTTTAAATACTCATTTAATATAATGATCATATCTTAATTGTGTTATGTTAAAATGTTGATTTATTGATCGGTAATATTATTTTTTTCGAAAATGTTATTATTTATCATGTACATTTTGGTAGGCATTCTTGAAATTTTTCTTGTAATCTTTGATGTTATTCACAACATTTTTACATACAGTAATAAAAATAAATAAAAAATATTATCTATAAAATATATGATATTATTTTCCATCGTGAAGATTATGATTCAATTGACGTTGTTAATATTAATACGTTTATTGAGAACAATATTAAATTAATATATATTTATACATATTTTTAGTAAGTATCTTGTAGAAATAAGTCAATGATTCTTAATGCCACAGCGCACTGAAATATTTAAATTTTCATTTGTAAAATTTTAGTCAAATATGTTTTGGCATAATCTTTTTATTTATTAATATTTAGTACTCCTCTTGAAAGATTTCGTATTAAAATATTTCAGTTTGAGCATTGAGTAAACTGCAAACACTTCATAGGAATGTTATATCAGATCTATATCCATCCGTCACGGCGGCTAAAAAACAAGCGAGTCGTCCGAAGGGGGTCTATCATAGACACCAAGTATTTGATGTCAAGATATTGATGAATTTTTCATCAATAAGTTGACTTTTTTATAAAGAAAACGGATCAGTCTATGACTCACCGCAGGACTGAGTATCGTAACGGAAACGAATATTGTTGTTTTTTTTTATTTTTTTTCGCAATTGCGGACAACAAAGGTCAATGATTATTTATAATATTTAGTCTTTTCACTTTTTTAGACAAATACAAATAGTTTGTGACATGTAAGGATTATATTAAAAGAGTTATTCGAGAAAAATAAAAAAAACTTGGGGTCCCCTGTAGACCCCATCGGCATGATTATGTTGTTAGTGGTTATCAAATCAACACTATACGCAACAGCCCTAGTGTAGAATCATAGAGCTCTAGTGATCTGCAACCATGTCACTCCATCTTCCGGTCAGTCTCAATGATGTAGCATCTCGCTGTATACGGTCCAACCACCTTAACCGTGGTTTTAACTCTGAGGACAGGATGGCTTGTTGACCGTAAGCCTTTCGGTGGCTGACCCATCGAAGTCTGGCCACTCTAACGATAGCTCATCACGTACAGCTTTTATTACCCCACTGCTGGTTAACTCTCATATTTTTTTTTAACTTTGTCCAGTCATAGGCTATTAATGTATCTGCAGCCTCAAGTTCATGACTTTCTGGCTCTATCCCCTGTCTTTCCTGCGAACCACTTGGCTAGCCCACAGCCACTTCAGTCAGGTGATTTTTGTGGCAATGTCAGTCACTTTAGAGTTATCTCGCGGATCGTTTCATTAGAGGGCCACTTAAATAAATATGAATATGGTATATAGTACTTAAGTCACTTATATATACAGAAGCTATGATCTGTATATATCTGTATAGTCGGTACAGCTCCTCACTGTGTCGGACACGCTATTAGCTGTTGTCAAATACAGCTTCAAATAATCTCAGAATCCTTCTCTCCAGGATATGCAATTTTCACTTATCTTGCTTTGTCAGAACCCAAGATTTAGACCCGTCATGTCAGAAAAGGCTTGATAAGGGTTTTATAGAGCTTGACCCTGGTCTTCCTTAAGAGAAATCTCGAGCGCAGACGCTTTTGTAGTTCAAAATAGCACCATTATTATTTTCTGGACTTTTAAATTGGTTTCGTTATCTCAGTTATTAATGAGACAAGATATGGAAATTCTAGGACGACTTCCAAAGCTATAACCGTCGACTCTCATGGGTTCAAAGAATCATTCTTGGCAAATGGGCATGTATAATACTTAGTTTTGCTCTCATTGCTCATGCTCATTGCTCCTCTCACTATTTGCTGACAAGCATCTTTGAAAGCCGCCCGATGTCTATATCGTCCGCAGAGCTTAGAAGCTGCACCGATTTGTTAAAGTTGGTGCCGGAAGTCTCCACGACGGAATCTCTTATTATTCCTTCTAATGCGATGTTGAATTCTTAATATGTGAGGACGAATTTTTGTAGTTCAATATGGATTGGTGATGCATTCTTGTATTTTGATTTTTGTTTAAAAATGTTGATATTATAGAAGATAAAAATAGGACGTATCATTACGGCTGAATAATTTTCTTGTGTGATTTGAGTAAGATGAGAATCGTATATCTCTATTCCCATTTTATCCAGCGTCAATCCAAATTCTCTATAAGAATACTAATTCAAAAACAATACCCTCACAACTTATGAATTAATTTAAGCTTGCAGTTTTGTTTTGCTGGGATTTGTATATAAATAAATAAAATGAGTGTTTTGTAGTTTTATTGGGAAATCTCTTATCGTTAATATCGAGTTTAAATTTAATAATATTTATATTATCGTGTGTTTATATTTTTCGATGTTTCATAATATTAAATCTGTTATTTTCAGAGATCAATAATGAGAAACCGAAAGAAGACGAGATCCAAAAGGCGTTCGGTGGATTTGGATTATTTCAGATACTGCTCATACTGTTTATGATACCGTGCAAAATCCCCACTGCAACACAGCCCTTGTCCATTACATTTCTAGCACCGCCAGTAAATTACGAATGTCTCGATAATAATATCACTTCCAGCAACAAATGTCCATGTGATTATCCCGAGTATGACAACACTGTGTTCATAGAAACGATAATAACAACATGGGATCTAATATGTGGCAGAAAATGGCTGGTGGGGCTCTCTCAAACCGTTCTTATGTTGGGTTTACTAGTTGGGAGTATTGTGTTTGGAACTCTATCAGATAGGTGAGTAACATGTTAATATATTAATTAAATAAACAACGTAAATTTGTATATATTGATTTCAGGTACGGCAGAAAAATACCATTGCTGGTTGCTTCGGCATTGGAATTGGTGAGTGGGATACTCGCAGGTATAACCTCGATTTTACCATTGTTCCTATTCCTTCGCTTTTTAATCGGAGCTGCCGTCGGCGGTATATTGATCATCAGCTTTGTGATCGTCATGGAATTCACTGGGAAGGAACACAGAGAGCTCGCCTCGGCTCTTTTGCAAATTCCATTCAACATGGGATACTTGTTGTTGCCGCTGCTTGGTTATTATATTAGATCATGGAAACTATTTCAATTGGCCATATCTATTCCGGTGGGGGCAATGATTCTTATATATTGGTTTTTGCCAGAAACACCGAGGTGGTTGCTTACTGCTGGAAAAACCGAGGAAGCCATCAAGGTGGTGGAAAAGGCAGCTAGAATGTAAGTTTTATTTCAGGTCAGTCCAAAAGGTTGTGCGCATTTACGTCATTCACTAACTCCTTTCATGTTAACCAGCTGTGTCTTGTCTTGATTTGTACATATCTGTGAAGAACGATCGTAAATAATAGCTATTATAAAATGATTTACGATATATAATAAAATAATAAAATATTTAAGTGCTGTAGCGATAAAAAATTAAATACTCATTAGATTCTCTTTTTGCACGGTTTTAAAATAACACAATTCAAAAAAATCGATGGTTTTATTTTTGTATACTGATTTTTTGTTTAGCACGGTTTAAAAAAATCAAAAGGTATAAAAACACGTACAATACAATAAAAACACGTACAATACAATACAGACGATTATCTGGACTAATGGAGAGAAAAGGTTGCATTTCAAAAGTAACGTTTTATTTCTATATGGTTAAAAATTATGATTATGATTTTGAATACAATAATCTTTTAACGATTTTCTAATTGTATCGCCATTGATTGATCAACAGTAGTCAGGGCTATGTTGTGACGGGGTCTAATATAATTGATAATTTCCACTTTTTCACGTGTATCTCCATTCTCTTTCTCTCTTGGGATTGTAAATAATATCTCATCACTTTATCGACATGTTTAAAGCCGTAGTTTCTATTAGCTCACCTATTTCAAATATTTCACATATTTCGCGCATGTCAGAATCCAAAAATAATCCTTTTAAACCACCACGATCAAATGTTACTGATTTAATTTTTACTAAGAATGACTTACTGTTAGTATCACATCAAGTATCAACATTTTTTCAGAAATTAATAAACTCGTCTTTTTCATTACAAAGTCTTTTAATAAGACTATTATGGTAATGTCAATTCATCAAATAAATAATTCTGATAACAACACTGCAAAAAAATCTCTCTTTCGGAACCTATTTAATTTTGAATAAAATTTTAGAGAACTTTTGCCCATCTGGTTTTAATAACCAACAGAAAGAATTACTATTATGGTCACTTAATGATTTATCTTTACACGATTTCATTTTTTAGCCGTTTCAATTACCAACAATTATTTTTTTGGATTCTAGATGCGCGCTCGAACAGTTTGGGTACCACTGCCATATTCGTTAGAAAACTTAGATAAAAATTCCTCTTTTTTTTAATTTTTATTTACTTATTTATCATGAAAAAAATGTGCGATAATCAGGAATAAACAAACAAATCATTTCTTATAGTACGATAAGAATATTAACGATAGATAAAATATATTTGCTATTTGTCATTTTTTCGATTGCTAGTTTGACATTTTTATGTGTGTATTAGAACCATAAATTATTAAAATGATATTCCATTAAAACAGTGAAATATTTTATCAAGATAGCATATTATTTTTGTAGACGGCTGAAACCAATAAAAAAAATCGGTGTTCTAAGCAACGAATAAAACAGTGATAAAAAATTATCCTTAACATTTGCGCAGACTCTAATATCATCATCATTTGCCAGCCACAAGGCTCTCACTCGCTAAGGGCATGGACCTTAGCAAACTCTCGCATGGTAGTCGTGGCCAAAGTAACCTCCCAAAAAGTAGACCAATAAAAAGATGGGAGGACAAAATAAGAAAACACTCTGGCCCAAACTGAATATCTATTTATCACCTCCCAACCCCTACCGGGGGGGGGGGGGAGTAGCCACCAAAAATTTATCAGAAATGAAACAACTATATATACAGAAATAAACTTTGATTATTATTTATTACCCAATAAAACAGTGCAAAAATATGTACATGTTGGTGTACACATATCCTTGTGTGTATAAATAATCTGGTCTCTAACGAATTTCTCACCACAGAGCCAGTATATCCTGGGAAGGAAAACTCTAATCTGTTGACCAATAATCGGTCTAGTCTCGATATTTTCGCTCCTCTTCCTTCTTTCTAGGGGACCCCTCTGAGGAGGTCTTTCCCACGATGAAAGGATTGCTATTGCGCGACAGGGCTAATAATCACTTGCGACCGGCTACTTGAGACTCGTTTTGGGCAGATGTGCATATGTATACCTGTGTATATCTATATAGGTGTGTGTGTGGTCGCTCGTTACTTGTCACTCGTGACTCGTTATAAGCAGATAACGCATTAGAGAAGAGAACAAACAAATACCGAGACAAACCCCCTCCTACTTGCCTGGACACAGTTGAGAGGGTAAAATCCGATACCAACATGGTAGAAGATGTACGTCCAATGCCAGCAATGGCCAAGAGAGGGAAACTCTTTATAAAACCGCATACCAAGACGGCTTGGGTCCCCGCAGTATGGACACGAAAGGGGAGCCCTCACTTCACGTGTGAGACTCAGGTTCCTTTGGCCTCGACTACCATGCGAGAGTTTGGTAAGGTCCATGCCCTCAGCGAGTGAGAGCCTTGTGACTGGCAAATGATAATGATGATGATGATATATATATATCCTTAAATAATACATACATTTTGAATCATTTATTATTCTAGACTTTTTTCAATTTTGTTCTACATAGACGTCAGTAAAATAAAAAAAAAGTAAAGTCAAAAGTAAAAGTAAAAAAGCATGAAATGGTGTCTATTATTTATTCTCAATAACAATTTCTAGCTTGCACACAAACTCCTTGGCGCGATACGCAAAAAAACCGTGTAATTGATTACGTGTCCCACGCTTTATCAAAATAATGTGTGCATATGCGAGAATGTCGGCGAATGCGTTAAAAAAATGCCAAGAGTTTTAAAATAATATATATTTCTGTTAAATTTAAATCCATTTTTTTCTTTAAATATTCGTATATAAAAATAAAAAATAAATTCGACATTTTTTGAGTTGGACATAATAATCTTTAAATGATGAAAACATTTTTATATACTTTACATGGTAATCTGGGGTATATACCTCGTGCAAAAAAGAGAATTCGGCGTATTATTGACTGTTGAAAAAAATAGATATTAATTAGAAACTTCTGCCTCAATCCCCATATTCGCTAGATATCACCAGAGTAATTGTATTATTATTTTATGGACTGACCTAATATTAATATTTAGTTTAATAAGTAGGACATTTTATTTATTAATATGGCATGTTTGTTTCAGTAATAAAAAGCCCATAGAAGGTATCAGAGATATGATAATCAAACATCAAGAAGTGAGATTATCAGAATCCGCAATTAAAAAGGGTACATTATTCGATTTGGTGAGGACGCCTACAATGCGCAGAAACACAATCTGCATCTCGATAAACTGGGTAGTGTGCAGTTTTGAATTCTTTGGACTGTCCCAATACATTGGTTTGTTGGGTGGAAACATGTTCGTTAATATTACAATATCGGCTGTCTTGAACACCGTCGGTTCCGTCGTCACCTACTTGTGCATGAAATACATGACAAGAAAATCAGCGATGCTGAGTATGCACATCATATCCGCAGTCTGTCTCTTCATCATAGCGATTTTACCGAAGACTAGCGTTTTGCCGATTGTTTTGTTGGCGTGTTTGGCCAATTTGTGCATGTTCGTTGCTTTCATCGTTATTTATTTGTATTCGACGGAGATATTCCCGACGGTGGTGAGAAACGCCGGTATGGGAGTAGCTTCCATGTTCTCGAGGATCGGTTCCATGATTGCGCCGTTCGTGGCGCCTTTGGGATCGGTGGGTTTTTGGTTGCCTCCTGTTATATTCGGAGTAGCACCCCTGATTGCTGCCGGATTGTGTTTGCTGCTTCCAGAAACTAAAGGATGCACTTTACCCGATACGTTGGATGATGGAAAAAGTCATTCGGACGAAGAGGTCAATGCCATTGACATATCTAAGAGTAATACTACCGAAATTTCTCTTAAAAAAATAAATTCATAGATACCGTATTGATCAAAACTACAATTGAACACTGCTGGCAGTGAATTGAATTATTTTTTAACGAATTACTTCTACGGTTGTCTTTGATATAGTTTTAGGACATGTTTTAGATGGTTTTTAATATATTATGTATGTACTTATTTTACGGTGTGTTATTTCAAGGAAAAACAAAATATATATTATGTCTTATTGTTTAAGAAAATCAAAAATTTCTCGATAATTTTAATATAACACAATCCACTAAAAAGAACTAATACTAGAAGTGTCCCAAAAATATATATACATAGTTTGAATGATTATTTATAACTTCAATTTTTATTCATAAATTTGCAAAAGTATTTACATAAAATGTATATCTTTTCCTGCGTTATATCAATAATTTATTATTACTGTTCTGTTACTTCAACAAACATTTGATTTAATGTTATGGCGCATTCTTGCTTAATTGCGGCTTTTAATTCTTCCAGTGTCGTCGGTTTTCTTAGACTTTATCTTGGGGTGGTGTTAGATCAGTGAAATGGGCAGGATATTCTAATGGACCTCTTTGTCCTATTTAAGTCATATGTTTAAGAGATTCTTATCAAGATGTGCTTCTTTCTTCACAATGATAGTGTGGAGGCGCTTCATCCTGTTGGAGATAAAATACGCCATCTTCGCCGAAGTTCTCCCGAATGCGTAATATATTTTTGCAGTAAATTCAAGTAATTAACACCAATCACTGTACTGTAAAAAAAATGTTTCAAAAATTTCCCGAAAACTATGCATTCAGTTCATATTTTTCCAAACACTATTCCCAAAATTGTTTTCTTTTATTCGGATCTTTATTAATAGCATGTACCATTATTGGAATATAATTCTTTCATTTACGTCTTAAAATGCAATGGACACTTGATTTGCTGATGTCAATCTCAAGACTTGATTGTCTTACCGATTTTTTTGATGTTTCGCAACAACTTTTCAGTACTTTTTCTTGGCTCGTGAAGCTCGTTGATGTGTTCGGTCTTGAGAAACGTCGTCTATGAATATCTTGAACATTCGTTTTAGACTTATATTTATACTTCTGTAGTTCTGCTACATTTTCATACTTCAAACAGCATTTTAAAATAAATGCTCTTCTTTCAAAAAACAATCTTGGGTCACTCGCTGTTTCCAATTAATTACAACTTGAAAAAAAGAAACGTCAGAAAGTTATGATCCGTAAAATAGTGTATACATTTTTTAGGAACTTCTTGTATATTTTACACGATTTATTTTTATTAACACATTCCCAGACAAAATATTTGTATGTTTTTTTTTAATTTTACGCGTAGTTACGTCCCGATGTTCATTGACGCAAAAGGACATAATTTTAAGAACAGTAGAACAATAATCAAACATCAATGGGTAAAAAAATAAACAAAACTATGAAGTTTATCAACCAACAATTGCTTTAATTCACGAGCAGTTACAGGATGATAAAAGTATGAACCTAGAACTTAGAACGAGCTGTAAAATTCCAACGGGACCTACAGATTTCTATAGCTGGATGTAAAAAAATGTTGTGAAACATAAAACACAGCGGTAGATAATAGATTTCGTAACAATATGAAATAATAATCATTAGATTTAAACACGTTAGAGGAGTCGTTAGTATTATTTATTTGTAATTAAAAATTTTTACGTTTTTTTGGAGATTTTCTATAACACAATGTTGTTTTTTAACAGTTTTTTTTAATTCATTGAATCATACTTAATTTTTCTACGAATTTTATAATTTTTCACAATTGGGATGTATCTACCATGTATAAAATGAATTTAATGTACTTGTAAATTAGATATATTTTACATCATTTATAAACTTTTTGTAGAATTTATTTAAAAATTGTGATAGTTATCATATACTTTATTATTATTTAGTAACTGTATAAATTATAATTTTCATTCATTAACATTGGCTTAAAATTATAAACTGTATATTAATAATATATCAATTTTTAAGTGGAATTTTCTGGTAAATTTTCGAGAAATTAAAGCATAGAAAATAAGGAACACTATTTTACATACCATTTTATCATAAAATATATAAATTCCAGTATTTGTTTGTACTTATCAAGTTAGAGATATTTTGGTAAGAATCACTATATCATTTTAATTGTGTATATATTTTATTTAATTTAGTTGTGTGTATTAGTGCTATTCCATAGATTGATATTTTAGAAGTTTTTTTTTAATAATGTAATGCAATTAATGCATTTTTTACGGTATGGAACGGTACGGTACGGTATGGCATACGGTATGGAAACAAGGGACTCTATTAAAGGCTGCAAAGATCCTAAAATGCAAAACAAACGATCAAACCACAGGAAACTATGCTTTCCGAAAGGCCTCGTCAAGCACCGACGGCGAGCGCAGCAGAAAAGGGTTCTCCAAAACGGACTACCGCATGGCTCAGTCCTAGTCTGGACGCTCTTTAATATTTACACCTTCGGACATACCGGAACTGCATCCTGCACCATATAGCCGACGACATTGTATTGCGACGCAAGCCGGAGACTTCCAGAAGATTGAAGAAGCAACAAAGATTTAAATATAATGGAAAACATACAACATGGCACCTCCAAACTCAAACCCCGGACAAAACAGTCTACAGTCTTTCATTTTGGCAAATGCGTCGGCCAATACTACACTGAATCTACGATGTGTGGTAAAGACGTCCTATCCGACATAGCCCCAAGATACCTTGGGGTGAAATCCGCCAGAACCCTGTCGTTCCGCCAACACCTGCAGTCAGTAAGGGCCAAACTCAAAACCCGAGGTAACATTGTCGGGAAACTCACCGACATCGTGGGTTGCAACGCCGAGGTTCTACGCATATCCGCTCTCTGGTTTATATGTAGCTGAATACTGCGCTTCCAGTATGGCGACAGAGCACACACCGAAAAGGGCTACGGAGCTAAACCATATTATGCGCAAGATAACAGGCCTAATGCGTCCGACACCAGTTCCATGGCTACCCGTAATCTCTCTCACATTGAGCCGCCAGAATCAGAAGGGCTCGCTCACGCCCTGGAATCGCATAACCCAAATGCTACACCTACCAATCCATGAAGACCTCTACAAATCTTCCATCATTGCGGTTAAAAAACAAGAAAACCGCCGTGGACAGACCGCGGAGAAGATGACCACTCCCAAATTCTCGATGGATGGAAGAATGGAGTGAGAGTGAGGACAACAACGCATTCCCGACCCTACTGCGGGAGCTGAGCGGTTTGAATCTCCCGCGCAAAATCCTAAACCGTGCCCGCACAGGTCACGGCAGGACAGCGGAAAGTCCCCGCCAAATGGGGGTAATGCAGAGTCCCACATGAGCGCATTAATCCAGTCCACCTCGCTACCATAGTAGAGGAGTGTCAATTTCACCTTTTCCCCGGTGGCCTAGCCGCGTTAAATACCCTTAGCCCGAATGCACTACAATGGCTGGCGTCCGCGCCGCTATAGGCCTCCCGCACGTGAACATGATCATCATCTAACTTGACCAACGCATCATTACACCCCGATATCCTGCCATCCCCTAATTACTATTTTCACAATTACTATTACTATTACTATTATTTTCATACATAATATTATTATTATTAGCTATAGATTATTGTCATTATTATATTATTGTTTATTATTATATGACTGTTTACTATAAATAAAACTAAAATTTGTATTCATACGACAAATAAAAAAATAAATAATGCATTTTTTAAATAATTTTTATACAGATTTTTTACTTCAAATACACCCTTTTGCATTTCAAATTAACCTCCTATCAATATACATTGCAATAGGAAATGGATTAATTTGAAATGCAAAAGGGTGTATTTGAAGTAAAAACCTATATACAATATATCATCTTCATTATCATTTGCCAGTCACAAGGCTCTCACTCGCTGAGGGCATGGACCTTACCAAACTCTCGCATGGTAGTCGAGGCCAAAGGAACCTGAGTCTCACACGTGACGTGAGGGCTCCCCTTTCGTGTCCATACCGCGGGGACCCGAGCCGTCTTGGTATGCGGTTTTTTGTAAAGAGTTTCCCTCTCTTGGCCATTGCTGGCATTAGACGTACATCTTCTACCATGTTGTATGTACATATATGTATATAATATACGAATCGGCAGTTTTATATTTTCTTATATTTTATAATACGAATTTTATTTGAACTATTTTTCGATGACAGAAATCAAAGAACCAGGTTTTATAAACAAATATTGTAGATTTTTTTAGTTTTTGATATTTTTTTTATCAAACCTAGTAATATATATTTCGTTATTATTAATAATTTAATATAATACAGTTTTTTCACGTCAAATGCACCTTTCTTCAAATCAAATGCACCTTTTTATAAATCAAAAGCACCTTTTTATAAATCAAATGCACCTTTTTATAAATCAAAAGCACCTTTTATAAATCAAATGCACCTTTTACAAATCAAATGCACTTTTTTAAATCAAATGCACCTTTTTAAAAATTAATAAAACATTTAAATACATTTTCCCACTAATTACGTTTTTTTTTCAGTTCCTTCAAAAATGTAAAAAACGCGTTCCACTGTATTTATGGAGAACCCCGAATTTACGTTTTCCCACAAATTACGTTTTTTTCAGTTCCTTCAAAAATGTAAAAAACGCGTTCCACTGTATTTATGGAGAACTGAATCTCATTGCCTTCCCCATTAAATTACGTTTTTTTCAGTGCTTCAAATATTAAGAAAGACAACAATGATTTGCCAATACGTATTCTTATAGAATAGCATTCTTTATAAATAATGTAATTTTATAATTAGCAATTTTATAACAATGCATTTTACAATAATGTTCTTTTTTTAAAAATCAAATGCACCTTATTAAAAATTAAAACAAAACATTTAAATACATTTTCCCACTAATTACGTTTTTTTTCAGTTCCTTCAAATATGTAAAAAAACGCGTTCCATTGTATTTATGGATTACCTCGAATTTACGTTTTCCAAAATTACGCTTTTTTTTCAGTTCCCAAAATGTAATAAACGCGTTCCACTGTATTTATGGAGAACCCCGAATTTACGTTTTCCCACAAATTACGTTTTCAGTTCCTTCAAAAATGTAAAAAACGCGTTCCAATTGTGCATTTATGGAGAACCCGACGGTTCATCAATTACGTTTTTTCAGTTCCTTCAAAAAAATGTAAAAAACGGGATTCCATAGCATGTAGTACCGATTTATCCCCGACTTACGTTTTTCAGTTAATTACGTTTTATTTGTTTCTTCAAAACGTAAAAAAACGTGCGTTCCATAGAAACTCGACTTAGAGTTTTTCCGACTCAATTACGTTTTTTTTGTCAGTTCTTTTCAAAATCGTAAAAAAACGGTTTCATAGCATTTAGTAATTGAATCTAATCCCGAGCTTTACAAGCCCCGCCACTACCTTTCAGTTCCTGGTTTTCAACGATGTTTTTTCTCACTCGCATCCGGTACGATGTTCCGAACGTCCAGAAAGTGATTTTTCAAATTTATACTGTTAATAAAACGTAATAAGTGGAAAAATGTAAATTCGGGATTGGAATCGCGGTACTAAATATAGTGGAACCCGTTCTCTACGTTTTTAAAGGAACTGACAAAAAAAACGTAATTAGCGGGAAAACTTAATTTCGGGGTACTAAATATATTGGAACTCGTTTTTTACGGTTTTGAGGGAACTGGTAAAAAAAACGTAATAAGTGGGAAAGCGTAAATTCGGGGTTAGATTCGGGGTATTAAATACTTTGGAACCCGTTTTTTATGTTTGTGAAGGAACTCGTAAAAAAACGTAATTAGCGGGAAAACGTAAATTCGGGGTACTCCATAAATACAGTGGAACGCGTTTTTTACATTTTTGAAGGAACAGAAAAAAAACGTTATTACCGGGAAAACGTAAATTCGGGGTACTCGATAAATACAGTCAACCGCGTTTATTACATTTTTGACGAAACTGGTAAAAAAACGCACGGTAGAAAACGTAAATTCGGGGTTCTCCATAAATACAGTGGAACGCGTTTATTACATTTTTTTGGCCGAACTGAAAAAAAAACGCACTTTTGGGAAAACGTAAATTCGGGGTAATCCATAAATACAGTGAAACGCGTTTTTTTACATATTTGAAGGAACTGAAAAAAAAACGTAATTAGTGGGAAAATGTATTTAAATGTTTTATTAAATTTTTAATAAGGTGCATTTGATTTTTAAAAAGGTGCATTTGATTTGTAAAAAGGTGCATTTGATTTATAAAAAGGTGCTTTTGATTTATAAAAAGGTGCATTTGATTTATAAAAAGGTGCTTTTGATTTATAAAAAGGTGCATTTGATTTGAAGAAAGGTGCATTTGACGTGAAAAAACTGTATTAGAGGTAATAGGGCAATAAGACACCTATTATATATTTTTTACGATTTACAGTAAAATTTACGAGCAAAATCAAACTTATTTTAGCCAATAAGAAAAAAATAATGAACTGATTTTCAAGTAAATTATATTACGATTTCAAGGAAACTATCTAGTATGTAGGGATAGATGTTGGTTATATTTATTATGTTTAAATACGAATTATTTATAATGTAAAAATAAATAATAATATAAACACGTAATGTTTTTTTAACACAATGATAAGAATGCACTTCTAGTATTTATTTTAGCAATTAAATAGTCATGCTGAGAGTTTTTAACAAACGTCACATCTATGTAATTAGTTATTAGTTTTTTTTTGCTTCCATAAACATTTAATTTAGATAAGATATTGTATGAAACCTAAAATGTTACTTGTGATTAAATTAATTCGTATGTATAATATAATATAATATAATAATTCCAGTAATAATGTTAACCTTATTTATATGATTTATGTATAAGATCCATCTTGTAAAGTATCCTTGGGTGTCACGTGACCATTATAATCCATGATAAATCTCTTCACATAAATATATATTATTATATAAATTAATATAATGCGAAAAATTACACAAGATTCATATAAATTCAAGCAACTTCTCATAGATGGATGTAATAATATGTTAATATAATTATTATTATATGTAACGATTTCAAAATATTATTAAAAATAGAATTCACATATTGATTCGTTTATTCATAACATTATTTATTAATAAAAAAAATGTTTATTTAATATCCACGCACACTGAATACGTTACGTTACATTTTTAATAGACAGGAAATAAGTAATTTTCCCAAATTTGCATGTAATTTTCCATGTGAAAATTATCTAATTTGTGTCATTACATATTTTTTTCAGTTATCAGATGATTAAAACATGGATTTTGCCTGTCACGTTGATGTTATTTGTCATATACAGTTGGAAAAAATGAACAACATTGAAATATGAAGGCCCCTTCATTATCTCATATTGCGACCTTTACCGTCATTGCGATTCACAAATTGCCTTATCAATTTGACTTCATAGCATTCGCCTCGTTTATAAATTCAATACGGACATTGCCATAATCCACGTGGTACGATATTGATAACAAACACGTGTTTTTTACGATTTAATTTCAATAATTATTTATTGAGTCATCTATTGGTGATTATTCTAAGCTATTAGGCAGATGAGAAAATAATTCTCATCTTTCTGATAACAGCCAATAACAACATTAAGATTTTTTTTTGGATAGTATATTGTGAAATACTGAAGTTCTAAAGTTGATAACATATCAAAATGCCCTTATGTCAGAGGTCACTTTATTAAAAATAATCAATCAACATGACATTTTATGGAAGACCTTAAATATGTACTTTGGTAGTATCATGGTAGAACAAATGCATGGTTTAATTTTTAGGGAGTTCAAACGCTTTACTACTCGTTTTACATCAAGACTCAGAAGAATGGTCATGATGAATCTTTGTTATGATAATCCTTCTATAGTTCATCTTTGATTTTATGGTTCCATAACTATATTGTGATCATGGTGTCAGACGGCATACGTTTCATTAGCCTTTTCAGACCATCATCATCTCTTCTCATCTCGTGTTCAAAGAAATATTGAAATGGTTTTCAGCAAATTGTAGATAGTTGTTAGATATTTTACATGTCTATTTCCTTATAGATGGATAGTTCTATCGAGAGGCAATCGTGACAAACTCAAAGGTTGAGTAAAAAACAACAACAACAATATTATCCCATCTTCCTGAAATTTGATATATCTTCTCTGCTTCTATCTTTCCTACTTCGGGAGAAATCTTGGTTGTTGTGATTAATTTCCACTCATTTTACAAACAATTTTCGAGTATTTTTAATTGCTAGACAAAATTCAGATACGCCAACATCACTAAATTTTGTCTTTAAATGTGAATCCCAATGTATTTTATTTACTAAAATTACATTAGATTAGATTCTGATTTTATATTTTAAAATAAATCCAATAGAACAAAGCAAGGATAAATGTGTTAGAATTGTTTAATTGTTTAAAAACAGAATTGAGAAAATTGTTTAGTCCAGAATCGTTTGTCCCAGAATTGTTTAAAAACCTTGGAGCAGGATAGTCGATGTAACTCTACCATGATAAGCCGGTTATTATAGTTGTTTAATTGAGTTAGTAAAGTAGAGAGCTGTCGCTGATTAAAACCTAGGGATCTTACAAAATTAATGGCTTTTTTGAAAAGTATACATGATACGATATTAACATACCGTTATATTAGCAGGGCCTGGGTCGTATAAATAAACGAAAAGGACCATGCAGCCCGCGATTTTCATGCTTAATGTAAAAGTTTTTAATATTATAAAATCATCGTCGAAAAGTAGGAAATTATGATTATTATATGAAAGAACTTTAATATCACCCTTGTTTCCGAAGGCATGTTATAAACAAATGTCCTTAGGGAGTCATATGGTATATGAATCCCTAAGGACGTATGAGAACCCACCCACAATGATTACATTTTAAAAAGTTAGTAATCTTTGTGTTTTACATTTTTTTTGCCCAAGGGAAAAAAAACAGTGACTGGATATTAAATAGATTTATTTTCAGTATTTTTGGCTGTTGAAAAAACAAATTTTTTTTTTAATTAAAGCTACCAAGATCAATTGCGATATTTGTGGAGAAATCTCGAATCCTTGCTATTGCCAATATCCGTCGCTTATGTGCAGAACTTTATTTGGAATTCATATATTATTACAAATATCCTTTGAAAAAAAATTAGAATATTTTCCAATTTTCCCGTTTTTGGCGCCTCTCGGCGCACATAATCTTCCGGCGTCTGTGTGCCGCGCACAATGCCGGCCATATGGACGGCGCGCCCCGTCTGATGTGCTATAGATGGTTTCAAAGGGTAAAATGTAATGAAAGTGGGCGAAAGAATATTTTAAAATCGATCGACATCATTAATCGCCGTAAAAAATCAAGGAATTTTAACAAGAATTAGTAAAGGGTCATTTTAAAAAGGATTAAAAAAACTAAACAAAGGGTTTGAGCGCTGCGCGAACCAGAAAACTGTTTTTTTTAATTCGTGAGCCATCATTGACTCGGCACGCCCTTTCTATTTGGTGAGGTGTTTTGAGAACAATTCACTATGGATTACTAAAACTTGGTCATGCTATTATAGCAGAGGTGTATTGTGCCCAATTAACCTAGCCATGCTGATGGGGGTATATTGGGTACTCCAATTTTTTTTATTTTTCTCGCATAACTATTTTAATATAAATCCTATATGTCACCAACTTTTTTGGTTTGCCTAAAAAGTCTAAAAAATAAATAAAATAAATAATCATTGCCCTTTATTAACTACAATTGCGAAAAATCCAACAATTTCGACGAAATTATGAAGCATATCATGAATAACTATTTTTATTCTAAGAATAATCCATTTTTTTTAAATGAATATCTACAAGATATTGACGACTTCTTCATCAATATCATGACTAGAAATGCTTGGGGTATCTGAGATACCCCCTTCGGACGCGAATGTTATCAAGCCGCCTTGAAGGTTAGAATAAAATTAAAGTACTGCTTAAAAACGATCAATTTTAAAAAAGAAAAAATAAAATAGCTAGATTTATTTCAGCAAAATCCACCATATAGACCTAACGTTGAACTTTCAGAATATCACATATTTTGATCGATGGAAAATTCGTTTCGAGATGAAAAAATAATATTGTACAGTTTTTGTTTAAATAAACTTTTTGTCGCAATAAATGACATTTATTTCCGCTTTTAGTTGTAAAACGAATGAAGGTATTACATGTGGTATAGCTGATCGTTCTAGTTGAAATTTTCTTCAATGATTTTCCTACCAACTTCTAGTATAAATAAAATAGAGGTCACGTCACACAATAATATAATATTTTAAGGAAATGCTTCCGTGCATATTTACGTGCACACTTTAATTATTTAACTTGCGGAAATTACGATAATCTGCATTTCTGCAACCTCCAATCATATATACAATGAATATATACATATATATATATATATAAAATAATAAATAAATATTGAATTTAATATGGTATTGTGGTATTAATTAATTATTCCCTATTATCATATCGAATTGGATACATTTATCGACGTATAATTTAGAATTAACGTTCACCGGATATTAGCTTTGTCAATTGTTCATTGTGGAATGGACATATGAGACATACCAATAGCTTGGTCATCAAAATATATAACGTAATCAGTTAACGATCCGTATTGAATCGAAGTTTTAAGAATAATCTCCAATTACACCGTGTTACGGGATCCGTCGACGTTTGATCTAGAGCCACTTTATTTCTATTATTACCGCTAATTTAAATCTTCATTCCGCTTCTTGTTCGCTTCCTTTCCTGATTGGACTGGTGTCAATGCCGTTTGTCATATGTGACGATAAAGTTGCAAAATTTATTGTTAATACACAATGCTATTCAAAACCAACTTATTGCCGATAGACAATTACATGAAGATGTTTAAAATAATAGTGGTCGGCAACTTTCTTGGGATCATTTCACTCATTCGTGTTTGAATTCTAATAAGATCGGGAAATATAATGCGGGAAAATGTTTTTTTTTTCATATGAACGCTGGCCTTGGAATACTTAATTAAGGTGCTACAGCAAAAGAAAAACATGTGACGCGAGATGAAGAAAAATAATCACAAATGTAATTGTGGCTTATTCAAACATAAAAATCGTCTTTCATTCAAAATAATAATATATTATTTTATTAATCATTTTAAGTTGTTATTGAACAATTAGAAACTATGAGATGCTATCAAAAATGTATCATAAAATGTCACACTTCTGTGCAATTTGCCATAATATAGATAATCAAGCGTTGTAATAATCTTAATTGAGACAATACGAAAATCTCTAATTTTATCCACAATCAATCGGCAAGCAGTAATTCTTCTAATTGAATTTTTAAGATAAACCAACGTGTTTCTTTGTAAAATAATTAGAAATTTATGATGTAGTAAAAATTGGCTATCATCGTTTATCGTTCTATTGTTAGATAAATATATCATAATTAATAATGATTTATTATGATAAATTAATTCAATACACAACGCCATTAAATTTCGCAAGTTTTCAAAGATGCTGTGCTCGATGACGTGAATAATTCAGTGACATTTTTATACCGAATCAATTAAAATATAAATTTCGGAAATTTATAGCAAATATTACCGCAAACTTATTGTTGTTGTTTTTTAAATATTTCACAATCCACAGATTGCTAAGTGATGATTCAGTTTTTGAACAAAAGACAGAATTTAGTCAGTTGTTTAATACAATAATAGAATACTTCCACCTCCCTATGAATGAAAAATATGCTCAATTTAAAGAAAATTTTTCGAATAGTTCATTTAATAATCTTAAAATAAATTATAGAACATTGTTTGATTATTTACGTTTAAAAAACGAGCTTACTGTTATTTCTTCATGCTCCGAATTTTCAAAAAAATCTGTTCATGAAAAAAATAAACTTGAGTCGGGGTTTCAAGAAGTTTATAAACAAGGAAAACTAATTTTAACTATTCCAAGTACCATTGCGTCAGGAGAACGCTCATCTTCTTCTCTAAACAGAATTAAAACATGCTATCGAAGCTCACAAGATCAGAAAAAACCATGTGGCCTAAGCCTAATATCAATGGAGAAAAAAAACTCATAAAACTTTACGAGGCACACTTTACGATAGTATTATTGAAAAATTTACGTCGCAAAAACGAAGAATATAATTAATGTATAAATAATAATAAAATTCATTGCAACAAAAACTGTATTTTTCTACACATACAGCACACCCAACATCAACACCCACCGTACGCCACTGAATTTTACCCCTCTAGATATTCAAGAATATATTTTTTGAAACAACATTTACTATACGCTGTCTTTGTTATATTGTTTACCTTTATTCGATACACATATTAACCCAAGATAAATCTGTGTCAGAACTATTCGACACAGTTCCATTCCTTGTCCTAAACCTTCATAGCTTGGGGCCGGTTTAATCGTTGCAACAAACGCATTTTTTTTCTTTAAACGTGTGATAATAAAATTAAGATAAATCTCTGTCTAAGATAAAGGAAAAGGAAAGGAAGAGAGACGGCTCATCCATATACACTACAGAACTGCAGCACTTCCAGGAAATTCAGGAAAAATATATTTTATATACGAAAATATAAATATAAATTATATTTATTAATCTGGTCGGTATCTGCGCGGGCAGTGTTACTACGCGCGATGTAGTGCAAGATCGCTGTTTGCATGCCAGCGCTACCAGCGTCGGGTATTGGATGGATGCTGGGCGGTAGGGAGGTGCGGTGGGGGGTCACGCCGCTTCCCGTTCAAATTCCGTGTCGCGCTGCGACTTAGTGCAGTTATACCGACTCACTGTAGCGCAGTCATACTGACTCGCAGCTTCTTTGAGCCACGTGACGTTTGTCACTTATTTTATTATTGTTAATATTTTTTACTTCATATTATTTTTTTATATTTTAAATACAATGTGATCGATGTATACTTTTTTGACACCGGAAAGAAGTATTGCTCTACTCTATTAATTTTGACGCAAAAGGAACACATGCCATGTAGCATTTTATATGGATGAACAGGTCTTTGTGTCCGATTGGACCCTTCAATGGGAGGCAAGAGAAATACCCCATCGGGAAACATACGGTAGGTCGTGATGCACAACAAGTGAGAACATTTCCACTAAACGAAACTGAAGCCCTAACGAACGATTTCACAAGAACAGTATGGTGATGATACCATGTTAAACTCTTAAAGTTGTTACGACTGGTCAAAAATTACTAATTAATAATATAAACTACTAATAGTTGCTTAAGATTTTTATATGAGAGTGGAAAAAAAATGTAGAAAGAATTTTTGGCTAAATGTACACCGTTGTGATGCGTCAGTTTATGTATTTACCAAGTAGGTCTTTTGTGGTTACCAAAGATGAAAAGATAACATAAACAGAATAAGTTTTGCAAACATTAGGGAGTAAATACATAATCCCCTATGGTAGGCGCCATAAAGAAGGTTCTAGAACAAATGCATTCCATATGTATCGTACGATAATATTCATGCTGATACGATTGTTTATTTTCCTTAAAATTTTATTGCTGTAAATAAATCACATATTCATATATATTATCGCAATATAAAATTCGCCAATTTTCGTATTTTTATATTCGCCAATTTTCTCAAAAAACGTCATTAATATTTTGAAACAATGTTCAAGTACATAATAGGTATTTATTATGAATCATATTCCTTAATCTTAATTTCATTAATAGCAAAGTCATTGATCAGATATATTCTTAATTTTTAATGAAGATATTATTACAGAATATCTATTATTATAGAATAGAAATAAATAGATTACAGCTAATTATAGAATTAGCTGTAATCTATTTATTTAGTACGATTTATTTTTATTTAAAATATAATATTTTCGACGAGGGGGTTTTTGGAGTGTTCATCCAATTCACCGCTGAGGGTAACTCTGCATCAATAATTTAATTAAACGATTTCTTAATCTTCTTTAGTTTTTTTTATGTAATAATATTATACAATTATTTTTAATATTAAGTTAAAAAAAATAGTATTGGCGATCTTTTTAGCCGTGCCTATTAGGGACCCCAAGTTTTTGAATTTTCTCTAATGACTCTTTTAATATAAATCCTACATGTCATAACCTTTTTGTATTGTTTCAACAAATATTATAAATAATCAGTCTTTTATTGTCTACAATTGCAAAAAAAATAAAACAATAATATTCGCTGCCGTTGCCACGCGTGCGATGGTTTTTCTCGCTCACATCCGGTACGATGTGCCGAGTGCGAGTGAAACGTGCGAGTGACACGTGCAATGTTAATTAATTTAAAAATCCAAATTATAAAGCATATCTTGAATAACTATTTTCATACTTAAAAAATACATTTTTAAAAAACCAATGAAGGATTCATCGATATCTTGACTTGAAATGCTTGGGGTCCCTGAGAGACCCCCTCCGGACGACGCGGTTGTTTTCGAGCCACCACGACAAATGGGTTAAATGAATTAAAATAAATAGTTTATCATTCACAATTTCCACAGTGATGCACAATGAGCTGGCAGCACCGAGCTAAACGTCAGTAAGCTTGAAGCATGGCCAGGAATGGACACACAATTGGGACAGTGATTGGACAATTGGGACAACAAAGGGACAATAATTTATGAGTAAAATGAAAATTTCGCATATTTTCTTTATCAAATCTCTTAAACGCTTATTTGCAATTAAATTTGAATATTATTTTCTCATTAATATAGGATTGACTTTTTATTAATGATTTATTAGTAGGAAGCACAGATGAGAGTTTTCTTCATAATGCTTCTAATAAATTATTTTTATAATAATACTAGCAGAATTTATTCTATATATTATTTTTTGATGATTACATGGTTTTACTTATTTAAATTGAATTATTACCGGATCTCATAATTTATTATTACATTCTTATGTCGAAATAATATTTTCACATTATTTATGACTGATAACATTTCCTATGAACTCATTCTTATTGTCAACCCGTTTTTTTTGAGAATCGTTTGAATTGTTATGGACAAAAAAATAATCTAGTGTACAAAGGAATAGTACATTCTATTTCATTATTAATTAGATATTATTAATAAAGAAAATTGTTTTAACGAAGATAATAAGAAATATCGATCAATCAAGATATTATTTATATTTATAATTAAATGGATTAGTTTTTGAAATATTATTCTACGGAATAACACATTAATTTCAATTCAATCAAGATTGTAAAGATAATAATAATAAATACACGTCCATTGATGCAATATGATAATTTTATTCTGTTTAAGAACGTGTCCAATTGAAATTTGTAAAAAAATCATTAAAATTCATTATATTTATATTTGCTGGACACCACAAAAGATTTGCGATATAATTATGACGTACCTGAAATACCAGTTTTAGCTAATAGATAAAAAATGTGATTGTTACAAAAGTACAAGATAGTACAAACAAATAATTTGAATTAAATTTTATAAGATGATGTTAAAAAAAACCCAAAAAAATCAAAAACGATCATATCAATTTTCAGCGAATTATTCAATTTTTAAATACCACAATCAAAGGACAGATCTATCGGGATTAAACGTTAACTGGATTGATAGTTTTGCTGATAGTTTGACACGATGACAGTTAAAATCCCGCAGATATATGTATCTATGATCTATGATCTACGTATGACAATTGTTAAATATTATTTAAAAAAATATTATCAACAAGAATGTTATTATTGTGACCTATGCAAATGAATCGGGAAGACATTCATTAAGTTATCGCTTTATTATGCATTCTACTAAAAATATTAGTATGTTTTTCTTTATTAATATATCAAATTGAATGGCAATATAAAAACGTTTATAACTGACGTTTAATTGGCTTATATCTAAATCAGTATTATCTACTTACCCATTATTAAATTGTCATTAATAATTAATTCAATATATTGATTAGAGTTTACAATATCCGCGTGTGCTAGTTAAAATAAAAATCTGAAATTAAAAAATATGTTTATACGCATTTATTTATTTTGCGATTAATTTTTGAATGACAGATACTGAGCGTATCAATTTAAAAAAAAATAAGTTTTGAATAAATATTATTGACACAGATGTAAAATACCAATCTGGATAAACAGATAATATTTGTCGCCAGATATCTAATAAATATTTTTGAATTAATTTTTGAGATATTATTTTTATTTGCGTCACACACAAAACAAAAAGTTTTCTCATCTTTTTTTATTTAAATATAATTATGTCTTATTTATGGCGATTAATTGTTAAATGTACCTTTTATTATTTACAATTTTTTAATGGATGTAAGATAAGTATATGGTGTTAGAAAGATTCGATTCACATAAGGAAAATGCATAAAAACATCAATGTATTCGGCAACCAATCCAAAAATCCTCTTCTGCTAAGAGTGGAAATATTCCTCTTCGACATAAATCAAGACAGAGCTAGTGTCTTTGAGGAATATTGATTGGAGGTTAAAATGAAACCAATAATCTCTTTATCGGTGTTCATTAATCTTTTTTACAAATTCGTCTTGGTGAAAATTGGAGAAAATATTTTGCGAATGACGGTAGTCATAATCAAAAAATAAATACAGATTAAATTTCATTTATTGAATTTTATGTTTTTACATAAATAGAATATCCAAAAAAATGACAAATAATTTAATAGCATTGTATCAGTTGTTTAAATTAAAACAATGATTGTATTTTATGTATATTATGTTACCAGAGTAACTTCAATTCGATCAGCTTTTCTTTATAACAAGGATCAATTGCACATGATTTTATATCTTTCCAATAAGGTTATAAATCCTTTACATGGATTCTTATTATCATGGAAATGATTATTATTTTTTAAATTATTATATCCAATATGACATTCTGATTTATATCAGCAGTATTGAAAATATCTTTAAAAAGTCGGTCCGGGGACCATCAGTTAAAAACTACTGTCCTGCGCTACATCAAAATATTTAAAGTATCTTTAACAAAGAGCAGCCTAAAGTCATTTATTAAAAAAAAGCAACACTATAGAGACTAAGACATGGATAGAGAATTGAGGAAAATCCGGTCTGGCACCACCTAAGTATTGTTTTGATCCAACATGACTCGAGAGTTAAGGAAAATTACACTTTTTTCAACTTATTGCAACGAATCCACTACCTTTTATATAATTCATTAGGATAGTTGAGATCTAAATTCTAAATTAACAGATCTCTATTGATGGTAATACGACTGATAGACCCGTCATAGCTTGAAGGTAATCAAATTATGATTGTTAAAGTTAATTGCCAATAAGCGCAGATAGTATTCAGATGGCTGATCATTCTGAATACTTCTGAGTGACGTTGGTCAACATAGGGGTGGGATGAAGGCTAACGACCTTCATTTCACAAAAAAATAATTGTTAAAAATATAAGCTGGGAAGCGGGCAGGAGCGCTCTTCAGTATAAATAATCACTGCGGTACAGAAGGCAACGGGAAATCACTGCACTATATATTCCCATGAAAACCATGTCCATGGTCCTTCATAAGGGGAATCATGCACATGGTCACGATCCTCAGAAATGAGGAAAAGTGGATTAATATCTTATATAAAAATATAATAATATGCAATCGCTTCACGACTCAAAAAAAAAAATGATGGTAAAAAAAAGCGTTGCAAACAACATTTTTTTTATCCCTTCCAATTTTCATGGAAATTGCATTAGTAAGATTCATGGGAAGAACCCGATATTTATTAATAAATTGATTGTTATTGATTTTCGGTATATAAGAGTTATGAAATCATGTTATTTTAATGAGTAGGTGATACGAAATCTTACAGTGTTTAATATAGATTTTTTTATGATGGATCTATCACACTCACTTTCCTCACTAGCCAGTGTCATAAAAAATCCTAATATTCATAGATTTCGTCAGAAAATTACCTATCCGTCTCAGTCTACTAACACAGTCATAAAAATTGGCCCATTGTGACTTATCAAACTCTTTCAGTTCCCTTTCAGACGTTACGAAGTTAACATTTGTGCATTTTTACAAGAATAGAGATAATATAGAAAAATATTGTACACCTCAAACATCTGTCATGGTCTAAATATTTGGCCTTATCCTTTATTAGAGAAAAATCAAGGACGCAAAACAATCACTGAAAATATTTTTACACTTTGCGGAAATGATGCAATTAACATTCGCACATGCTTTGGTGGATAAAAAATGTGTGGTCGCCATATAATGTTTGATGATCAATATACGATGATCAAGAATTAGTGTTGATTAAAAATAATACACATGAGATAGCACTGAAGAGCATTTCGTCAAAAACTTCGGTGACAAAAGCTCTTCATCACACTGTGAAAGTGAATAAGCTTGCTCAAGCTGCTTACTGAAAATCTCAAAAAAATGTTGTCAGCGTTCTTTAAAGGCTCAAAAATAATAAAATAATGTTGGTGAGTTTTTAAGGGTAGATTTTTTTTATATTTTTTTAGAATGTGGTGAAGCTGTGATTGAAATTAAGGATTATAAATAACTCGGCAAATTGAACAATGCAATAAAAATAATGAAATGACAGCATTCGTCGCTCAGCAGAAAAGTTGTTGATCTTGATATATGAAGTGCTTTAACACCCACCATATTCTCCTGAATTTGCTTCAACTGATTTCTTATGTTCCGGTTATCATTTCTGAGCGCGCCGAGAACGACGTTAGTTGGCTACGAAATACGGGGGCAGGTTGACCCCCTAGCCTTCCGGAGGGGCAGGCCCCTCTTTGACCGACAGGCCAACGGTACACTGCCAGCGGTGATCAAAGCAGCCACCAGGTGCGGCGTGTTTCCATCGTACGAGTTTCCTCGTTGCCGCTACAGTCTGGGACTTAAGGACGGAGCGAGTTTGTAGGAAGCAGACCATGTGATGGGAAACGGCTCAAGGGAACTATCCCGGCAATTGCCTTTGGATGACTAGGGGCGGTCAGCCTAGCCAGGATAGTCGCATCTCTACACAGTTACTGGTGACTGGGAATACTACAAAAGAATTGTTTCTGGAGAAATGCTTCTACTTGGTTGTTACTACAAAGCATGCGTTTCTACAGACCTTAACGTGATTAGTACTAAACGTAGCGCGAGAAAAAATGTAATGAGATGCCGGCCGTCAATTCAATGGCGTAGCAGAAGGTGTGTTTCATTTCTGATAAATTCTTGGCGGCCGGGGCAACCTAGCCTGGGATAATCGCGACCCTGCACCGGTTACTGATGCGAGGGGCGCTGAGAAGTGTTTCTTACCAGGTCTATTGGTCGGATCGACGCAGCGGGCGGGTTGGGACTAGGAAGTCCATTGCGTTGCTTTGGCAGACCCCAGTGGGCCTCTCAGACTGATTGGACTGGTCAGATGTCGATATCAAGTTTATCCAGCCAAGCTGCCTGTTCGTCGGCATTATTTAAGGCGTTGATTCCTCCGTTCAGTCTTCTCCGTGGGCAGTCATTCACGATGTGGAGCATGGTCTGAATCGGGGCGCCGCAGTCACAGCTCCGTTCCGTTACCATACCCCAGTTGTACAGCATATTGGCGCATCTACCGTGACCCGTTCGGATGCGATTAAGTCGGCACCACTTTTTTCGTGGAAGTAGAAACCCGGTTGGGGGTCTGGCTGGGTCTGCGATGACGCCCTTGTTCTCCAGCGTCGCCTCGTTCCACCTTTTCCGCCATGTTGCTGTTAGGTTCTGGGTGAGTAGGGGCTGCGTGGCCGATGTGCATGGTGGTCTTCTAGATTTCAATCTGGCTGGGGGAGGGTGGAGGAGATCGTTATTTATTATAAATCTCTTCCTATCCCTTCCATGGTATCTTACCCAGAGCCTCCTTAGGGCCGCTTTACGCCTGAGGTCCGCCGGGACTATGTTACAGAGCGTAGGGAGCCACGCTAGTGGGGTTGATCTTACGCAGCCTGAGATGATTCTCATTGCTTTATGGAGTTCTGTGTCAATTTTCGCCGTATCGTGACTGTTTATCCATACGGGTGCACAGTATTCTGCCGTGGAGTATGCTAGTCCCATCGTCGCGGTTCTTAATGTCGGGGTATTTGCACCCCAGCCGGTGCCAGCCAGTTTCCGTATAAGGCTGACTCTAGATCTGACCTTCCTGGCAGTCTTCGTAATGTGGCTCTTGAAGCTAAGCGTTCTGTCGAATGTGACTCCGAGGTATTTAGGGCACGGGTTGTTAGTGATTATTTCACTATTGAAAGTTATATTTAGAGAGCGGTGTGCCTGAGCGTTGTTCAGGTGGAATGGGGCCACTTCTGTTTTGCTGGGGTTCAGCATAAGGTTCCATTTGTTATAGTAGTTATTCAGGGTAGTGAGGTCGCGCCCAATTGTCTCTTCGCATTGACTCCAGCTATTAGCTTGGCAGGCAATAGCCGTGTCATCCGCGTATTGGAATTTACGGCAATGCGTAGGGGGGATGTCACTTATGTAGAGATTAAATAGAATTGGTGATAGCACCGATCCCTGCGGGAGACCATTGCTGAGTGACGTTTCCCTGCTAACCTCGTCGCCTATGCGGATCACGAATCGTCTGTTGGTTAGCATGTTAGTTAGGAGTCTAAAGATGGTGAGGCATGGGATTGTTTTCGCGATCTTTGTGAGCAGCCCCTTTACCCAAACTGTGTCATATGCGGCAGACAGGTCTATGAAGGCCACTGCAGTTTTGACCCCGGTTTGATAACCCATTTCTATATAATTCGAAAGAGCCATCACCTGGTCACAACAACCCATATTCTTCCTAAAACCTCCTTGTTCGGGGGGGATGGCTTTGTCAACTGAGTCTTCGATTCTAAGAAGCAGAAGGCGCTCCAACAAGCAGGGTGGAGGCACAAAAGAGAGATTGGGCGGTAGTTTTCTACGAAGTTGGGGTCTTTGCCTGGCTTGGGGATTGCTACAATGTTGCATTTTTTAAAGAGGCTGGGGAGGGTTCCCGATTTTAGAATGTTATTGAATAGCCTCAGTAGCCACCACTTTGTGGCTGGGCCGCTATGGATGATAAATTCCGGGAAGATGCAATCTGTATGCTTTATCTTTAGGAGGAGGCTGATGGCTAGTTTGAGCTCCGGCAGCGTAAATGGTGCAGAGTAGACGGAGTTTTCTTCTAGGTTTCTTTTTGTCGAGTGTTGAGATCTGGTGTTTGTGGCCGCGTGGTTGCAGCGGGCCTTGGCGTTATTTTTCAGCTTCTGAAGTGCTTTGACACCCACCATATTCTCCTGAATTTGCTTCAACTGATTTCTTATGTTCCGGTTATTATAAAACGCTTAAGAATCTTCGAATCTTTTCTTCCGAAAGATTTTTAGAAAATGGATCCCAAAAATTGTTTTGAACGATGGAATAAAGTTATACAAAATAAGGGTAATTAAATATTTTTTGATTCTTTTTTTCATTTCAGCTATTGTCACTGACATGCTATATGCAGCAACCTTTTAGGTTGTTGCTACCTATAATCTGCAAGCCATGCCACTGGTTTACTTGCTTTTCAACCACTTAATGCTGTGGATCTGCATTCTTTGATATACGCTTAATCAAAGTACAGTTAGGGTCACATACGACGGATGCGCAAATAGAGGATCGACTACAACTATAGACCAATATTAATATTTCTAAACAAAGCAAATACCATGAAGGAATTGTGGCAGGTAAAATTCATTCGCAGGCTCAAATGTCATTGTACACGTGTTAGGGCGGAGCCATCGCACAGTGGAATCATAAATTTTGCTGCAAAAAATCTGTAACTTTTTTATTTGAGCTTTAATTATGAAATTTAAAATAAATGTAGGTGAAGATATATTCTTTCATATTAGACAATAAAAATTTAAAAATATTAACAAAATAATTATGCCATGTTATTCGGTATAACTTTGTATATTAAATTACCAACGTTCTGTATTAACTATAAACGATATATTTATAAATTACAGACCCAATAAAAACATAATGTTTTATATCAATGTAAAAAAGTTGTTAATTATTTGAAAACTAATAGATTTAACACTCCTTCATTAAAACTTTCGATGTTAATCATACTTGTATATGCTTAAAAAATTTACAAAATTATATAAATATATTATGTATTCACCACTGTCGAATATAACCTTTTCCCATCTTATTACCAACTTATCGATCCCCTCGTCATAAAATTTGGTGCGCTTGGGCTGAAAGAAAGTATCGAGGGCCTGATTAACTTCTCATCAATAATGAAAGTTTGTCCATTCAAAAAAATCTGTAAAGAACAGAAAAGGTGGTAGTCCATAGGAGCAAGAACTGGGATTATGGTGGATGTGGCAAAACAGACCAGTCGAGCTCCAGATTTTTTCTTGAGTCACTTTTTCCGTGTGTGGTCTGGGGTTATCCTGTAACAAGATAACGCCTTTCCGATTGACAAGTGCAGGACGCTTTTCCAGTAATTTTTCATGAACTCTTTACAGCTGCTAAACGTGAGTATCGGTAGTAATCGCTTCGTTGCGTTGTGGTGGGACATCGCCGAGTGTGCGTGTTATTTACGCGTCTTATTGATTAGTAGAAAATCATATCATTAATAACTATTTTTATTTATATAATAATCTTTTTTTTTAAATGTCTTAAAATAAATATATTGATGAAGAATTTATTAATATCTACGCCGAGTACGTACATGTGTAATACGTTTCACTTGCATTTGGCATATCGTACCAAATGCGAGCGAGAAAAAACATGATTATTTATTTTTAGACTCTTTTAAACAAATACGAAAAGTTTGTGCTATGTAAGATTTATATTAAAAGAGTTATTCGCGAAAATTAAAAAAACTTGGGGTCCTAAATAGACCCCATCGGCACGGATAGGTTAAAAAAAACATTTTATCTAATATTTCTCAATTTTTTTTCTGTATCGAATTTTCGTAAAAAGTATTTTCGGCAATAAAATTCATGATTCCGTCCACTGTGCGTCGTGACGTTGACCTCAAAGAATTGACATGAACAATGTGGCCCTGAGTACCATTGTATGTTGATATTCATAATGAAAAAATCTCCTATTGATGCTTCTTTTTCTAAATAATGTTTTTTTATAATTTACAATAAAATTTGCATTATTATTTAGTAATTTATAATAAAAAAAATATTTATCATAATTCCAAATAAATTTCAAATTTACGTTTGTTTTAATATTACGTGTATATATTTTTTTATAATCAGGTTTGGGAAACTTTGAAGATGCACTGCGACTAAACCAGCCATCCTTGAAAATTACATACCAAATTCTTTCACCGGTCCGTCTGCATCGGAGTTTCCTACACGTCTGTGGCCGATTTCGCCAATCGCAACGCCAACGAGCGTTGATACGATAAATCCCAACTCTCGTACTTGTCGATCTGCATCGAGTTGTGTTAGTTACATGCGAACGGGCCCAGTGGCTGGAAGTGTCCGGACGACCACTTGACCACTCAACAGTTGCGCCAACATGGCCTGGTTCTTCGCGCGAAATATTCGTACAATTAACATGCCGGCGAAAGGCCGCTACTCTTTGTGATACATAAAGTGACTTTTTTATAACTAGCAAAATGAAAGACGACACCACCAGCAATGGCGGTAAGTTGTGATTCGATTTTCGGATATGTTCTATTGTTTATTAATGTTATTCGCGGTATTTAACTTTCACTTTTTATTCACACTTCCGTTATTTACAATGCCAAATTGGCTAACGATATCGATTCTCGAAAAATTTTGGCAATCATGATCGATTGCTTTGTTTCACGGATACAATGGCAATACTGTATGTTGAATTTTATTAAAATTGTGGTCATATCTAAATGAATGCTTAAGAAAAGAGCATAAATGACATTTGAGTAGGTCATGGCCGGAACAATTCCAATCCATATAATATAAATACATAATAAATTTCAAATTAAAATCACAATATAAGTAAATATTCAAGTAATCCTATACAATATGACCTTGGGGTTTCGAACGTACTTTTACTAGGAGGAAATATTTTTCAATACGCGTATATTTTTTTGTGTTAATAAAATCATACATCAGTTTCCTTCCTGTTATTAGATCAAGTGTTCATTTATTTATTTATTTGACTACGATGGATGAATGGCATAACAGAAAGATTCAAAAGCGCCATTCATCCATATAAAAATTTGATAAAGATTCGATAAACATTCTAATGACTCTAAAGATACAACGGGAATGAGTCTCTCACATTAATATTCCCCCAAGTGTCGAATCACGACACAGATTAATTTTTAATATTATTTCAGTTAGATCAAAATTTATATGATTTGTTTTATATACATATTTATTCAACGCGGGATAGATGGGATTAAATTATTTAATTCCAACGCGATAAACTACCCACATAAATATTATTTTTTATAAAACATGCGGATGTAATGGGTGTATTCCTCTTACATACCCCCTGGCTAGTGTTATAAAGAATTCCCTGAATTCGTCGGACACCTATCCGACTACTAATGTTACCTACAAGCCAAAACACTGGTTAATAATTAATAATTTAATTTAAATATTTTTTTACAGTGTTTATCTTCATTATTTTAAGTACAGTAAAATCTCGATATAACGGACTTATGCCGTTGAGGGTATACTTATTTTTACATGTTATGTTTCCTTAACACAAAAGTTTCAAGTACTGAGATAAATAATAAAAAAAAATACTTATTTAAATTAAAATACAATACGAATTAATTGGATTCTTAAATCATTTTTATTATTTAAAATTCGCGGTCAATGCATTATTTTTGGTAATTTTCTAATATATATAGAGATCTCATATTTCATTAGCGATTTCTATTAACAATTATATTAATTGAAGAAAACGATAATTGAAAATTTATTCTGGCGCCGAACATATGCATTGCCTTAAAATCGTAACACGATAATTATCTTAGCAAATTATAAGATGCGTTCGTTTCCGTGACATGAAACTGCAATCATGGGATTGATTCCACGTGTTTCAGCAAAATAATGATATATCTTTGTAATGATAGTATTAAACATATTTTTTTACATATACATAAAACAATTTCCGCACAACCAAGATTTTTGCATACATTTTAAAAGAAACTTCTGAAGAATTCTAATTTAGAATTAAAATAATCGTTGTTGATAAGACAGTTAGTCTAATAATTCTTTAATGATGATTAATCGTTAATCTGGTTTAGCCAGGGATTTATGTATGTTATTATTTAATCCTGAAGTTTGTCTTGATTTATGCACACCTGCCTGATTTTGTTCTCTAAAAACCAATATAAAACTCAGTAATAGCTTTAGTAGCTTTGCTGTCGATCAAGCTTTAATGTAAAGAACAACATACAACGTTTATATTCTCGTTTAACAGTTTTTAGATTAAGCTTCTTTAAGCGTTTTTTACTCTTTTTAAAATTAAATAATTAAAAAAAAATAATACTAATATAATATACAGTATGTCCGAAAAAAATGTATATATTGGTACCAATTGCTGTTGCAAGAATATGTTTTACCATGCTACCATGCATTGGGGAGCACTTTCGTGAAGATGGCGATTTTATTTTAAATAGGACCGAGCACCTCCACACTATCGTCGTGATGTAAGAGCATATCTTGATGAGAATCTCCCAAATAGATGACGAAGAGGTCCCATAGAATACTCTGCCCGTTCCTTAGATCTAACGCTACTGAACTTTTATCTTGTGGGAATAACTTAAAGATAAAATCGACGCCAGAAAACCGACGACACTGGAAGAATTAAAAGTTCCAATTAATCAAGAATACACCACAACACCGAATGAAATCCATGTTGACGTTTATGAATCAATAGCTCATTATTTTCAGACCAGACCAGAACAGTTATATTTTTTAACAGGAATAAAGTTATACATTTTGTGTAGATTCTTCTGCAGTTTAAATATTAATTATATGTGAATAAGAGCTGTTACCTGTGTAAGAAAGTTATAATCAATTAATTTGTGTATACATTTTTTTGGGACAATCTGTATTATGTATAAGTCCTGATTATCGTCATCGTCTAAACATTGGTATTACTAGTTATTTTTATTGTATTTTCAATATGTCAAACATGTGTTACACTTGTCTAAAATGTGTTACACTGTCTCATTAAATTGAGTTAAAGTTGTACACAATTTTCCTGAGCTTTGTGTAAAAGTTATTTAGATAGAAATGTATTTATTCTATTCATAGAAAAATCTAAAAAGTTTTGTTAGTTATTCGAGTTTCATTCGCATTTTCAAATTTATTCGCGTACGGGACAAAATACATAAATTTCAGTGGTTAAAAATTCGTCACATTTTTTCTACAACTCTTTATATTTATGTATATTATTATTTAATTTTTATCAATTTTTTGAATGAGTTTTTCTCTCTTTGTTTTCAATAAACTTCAGGTACAAATTCTAGTATGATATGAATAATTTCCTAATTTTCCTAATATGTTAAAAAAACATCTGATCTTTCTCATTAGTTTAAAGATAATACATTAGTTATCTATATTAAAATTACCGAATCTTCCCTAATCTATTAGAATGAATATGGCATTTCAAGCCTGATATTTATAATTGGATAAAACAAAGTTGTAAACAATTAAATATTTTAATATGACAGAATTAAAAATAAGTATATACTTATTTTTTTATTGCTTATACTCGTTTAAGTAAAGTAACTACTACACATTAAAATACATTGTACAGGAAGAACTCTATCATATGCAATGATAAAAAGTAACAAAAAAGAAAATTGTATTGCAATTACATTTTTCTTCGATACTCATACTTCACAAAACACGTTAGTAGTAGATTAAAAATGTATTATCAGTTTTTTCAGAAAAATATGTAAGAGTATGAGCTATCTATCAATAACAAAAGAGCGTAACGCATATATTACATTTTTATTTTAAATTGTAATCAATATCAATTTGATGTAATATTTACATAGCTTCAATTGATCCATAGTAAGAGTGTAGAATATTGGTCAATTAACCGAGTAATACTGTTTGTAAACATCTTTATCGTATCCAATTGGCAAATATCTTATACGTCAATAGTTAAGGATAGGGAAATTGTTTTTCAGTCACTACGCATTCGGATCATTCTATTTTGATTTATATAGGCAGCATCACTTATCAGTCGACGTAGTATTTATTAACATCGATAAAATTTTAATTTCTTTATTGTGTATTATACCGACAATGGCCAGAATAATCCACCTACTGTAATTTTCTATGTTTCGAACAATTACTTTAATGGACGTGCACTTTATATCGGAATCAATAGAGCAATTAAATAATTAAATCGTTTAGTACTGGGATTATGCTGAATTCGTCAAAGAACATACTGATATTGGAATAACAAAAAAAAATCGGGGGTTTATTTTAATATGTATAATACGTTCAATACTAATTGGGTACGTTTAATTTATTTTTAAATCATTTTCCTGGTATTTTTTAAATCAAATAGAGCTAAGAAAACATATTGTTTAAAATATGCATCCTTCTGTTACGATCTATATATGCATAGTGTACTTATATTTCTATTTAAACTTTAAGCTTCTGTTTTTAATTATCTTAAGACGTGCCGATAAGATATGAAAGTATCCTAAACAATTCAAGGAAGTGAATTAAACATAAACCATATCATAAATGCTAAACTTCTTTGTCTTGAGAAATTTATATGCCACACATAAATTATTTATTAGTAAATTTATGATTTCCTCTTAATCGATACTTTCTATCAATAATAAATCTTCATATTAAGTAACATCAGATTGCGTTAAAATTAAAATAAAATAATGGATAGTAAATACGAAATCTACTGGTTAGAATAAATTTAGAATTTTCGCGAAAATAAGAGTTCTAACCTTATAAAACAAATCTAGGAAATATTATTAATAACAATATTTTGACCCTCATACAAGATGAGTGCTAGGAAAGAATCACGGACAAAAAACATGTGACTTTCTGCAAGGAAAAGACGTTGGGTCCCTGAAGGATCCCAAAATGATGAGCAGAGTAGGAAAATATCATTTAACAGATGAACGAGGAGATTGCCAAGAATCTCAAATAAGTATCAGATTAATCATTATTTTCTCAACTTCTAGATCCTTTTCTCATTCATGACTTTCATTTCACTATCACTGTGTCTGCTAATTCTTCTTTCCTCTACATTGCCTGAAACAATACAGTAACTTAGCCTTTTTTAAATTGACAATAAGCTTAAGGTATAGCTAAACAGGTCAAAACATTGCTCAGATTGCTCAATTTAGCGAGGGAAAATAAGACATCTCTAAAAATAAGTCCTTATGCTTATTAAGATCAAAAATATATAAGGTCAGGTTTTATTTTTGGTGAGTATCGCCATATCTATTCGTCAACGATGTTGACTACTATTATTTAATTGCACCATCTATGCTTTTGTATTAAAATATTTTTTACTATTCATATGGATGATTTTTACAATAAATATATATTTCTATTCTAATACTTCTATTGGTGGATGAAATATTTATTTTTTAAATGATTTATTTAATAGATGTCGCTTAAATTAACCATTCTATTATATATGCAAATATCAAAAAACAGGATTTTAAAACCAAGTAAACTCAATAGTTTAATGAGAATAAACCGTTTAAGTGTACTGACGTGTTGTGTTAATGCTTTACGAAAAAGTTTATTAATAGTGCTAATTATGAAATCGCTTTTTAACATAATCAATAAATATATATGTGATTAAAAGTGATTTAAAAAATTGTCAATTGAGCAAAACCAAATATTCTGTAGTTAAAAAAATATTATTTGCCTTTGTTCATTAATATTTATTAAATTTAAGGATTATAGAGTCATTTTTAAACAAAAATAAATTTAGTAATAATTTACACGTAGTCAAAATTTTATTTTAAAGACAACCAGTATGTAAATTAATTATTAGGATTTGTTCACACGTGCTGCTGCGTACATTCCATTGGTAGAAAACAGTCCTTGAAGTTTGCATTCATTTTTAAATAATTAATTTCGAGATATAAATAAAATTTAAATAATTTGATAAATATTAGCTCATTGCATAATAGTGCTCTTTGCGCTGATCCAGCTGATCATACATTTTTCTTTTATATAGATCGTTATAATACTCAAAAAACATGTATTAATTTTTAATGTAATCTAAATATTTAGACAAACATAATTTTTCGACACAATTTAGATATTTAAGCATAATATTAAATAATAATGCATAATAGAAAAGAAAATGACACCAACATGGACGAGACGATACAACCAATGTTGCGAGCTGGTAAGAAAATATTATTAAAATAAAAAAAAACGGTTGAGTAATAATCATATGCATTTTTTTGTAAAAATATGTGTAAACATATAATTTAACATTGACAAAAAATATATATTTTGTCTATTGTCATACTACCTAGACATATTATAATATAAGTTTTTTTTAATTTTCCAGTTCCAGCTGTTGGAGAGGGGGAGGTGGTGGAGAAGAAGCCTGAAAATACTGATGCCATCGAGGAAAACATCGGTGGCATGGGAAAATATCAACTCATGATATGTGCCCTAGTCTTCTTATCAAAGTTTCCAGTCGCGTTCCATCAACTGGGAATTATATTTTTGGCACCACCAGTAAATTACATCTGTATGGATAATGCAGAAAATGTGTCAATGGCGTGTCCCTGTACGGAAGTGGATTATGACAAATCGGTGTTCGAAGACACTATCATTATGTCTTTCGGTCTTATATGTGAAAAGGGATGGTTGAAAGATTTCTCTCAAACAATTTTCATGTTTGGAATTTTGGTCGGAAGTATTGGATTTGGATATCTATCTGACAAGTAAGCAATATGTTTTATAATAGATCATCTTTATCATCATTATCATCATCATTTGCTAGTCACTAGTCTATACACTGCTGAGTTTTTCCAAACTTTCGAATAGTCGAGACCAAAGGAACCTGAAACTGCGAATTTTTTTTATAAAAAAGTTTACTTTTCTTGGTATTACTGACTGCTATCCTTTACTACTGTTTTTATGAGGTTTTACCCTCATCACTGTGTCCAAGCAAAATGAGGGTGCTTCTGATCGGTGATTTTAAAAAAAATCTCCTACATTTCCTTTAATACTATTGAGAAAATATAAACTCTTAACTTTCTTCTAAATGCGGGCGGGTCTAAACACAATCTGCATCTGAGTGCAAGGCCGTTCTTGGACTCAAATCATTTTTAAGGAGTAAATTGCATTCACTGTTTACCGCCATATTTGTGACTACTTTCCTAGCAGAGGATTTTAAAACATGCTGATTTGGTATATGTCTTCCTATCCAACTAAAATATACTGATTCAGATTTATTCTTTGTACAATAAATCAACAAAATATCAATTGCTCAAAAGAACAGATTGCTGAGGAAAATGGAATGCGAATCTCAAAACTGCTGAAATGCAATTTCTTTATACTCCATTACATCCGTATACGTGTATGTGTAATAAATGTATGGAACACCCTTGGCAACCTCCTGTTTTTAAGATACGTCACTGATACTACTGCGAGGATTTGAACTGCTACTTTCATTCCATACTATATATTATATGGTTCCTATAAATTTCTTGTGATATGTTGTATATTTATTGATAGCTGTGTTTATTAGCTGATTTTTAAAACAAACACCATCACTTAAATCGGTCTAGTTTATATGTAACGACAAGCTAAAGTTTTAGTGAATCTCATGCATAAAGGACATGGCTGCAGGTTCCTGGATACTGATTTCCAGGCGCATGTCAGCTCAAGGCAGCCCTGCAATTGAAAGGGTTAAAAGGAGATTGTTGGCAGAACCCTTATAGTTTAATGATGATGATTTCTTGGTAATTTAACTCCTCGCAGGCCTAATGACGATATTTTTACATTTGATCCTATCAAGGACGGTGGTCTTTCAATCCCTCGCCTTTAGTGTTTTAAAATCTTCCAGTGGCATCATTTTCTCGGTCGGTCTATTATATAATATATTAGTCTTCATACTCTTATCGCTCTATCCCGTGGCGTGTCCGGTGCTTGTGTGCAGAACTTCAATTGGGGTTTCTAAACCCCCTCCCCGTCCTGTACAATAAAAAAACAATTTATGAAAAACAACCAGGAAATTTTAATCGATTTAAAAAAAGTTTAATGATTTTTAATTTTTTCCCTTCTTGGCGCCTCTCAGTGCACCCAATCTTCCGGCGCTTGTGTGCGCCGCACAGTATGGTCATATGAACAGCGCGCCCCTGGGTATATTTTATTTTCGTCCTTAATTATTTTCTGGATTTCCCGGTAGGTTTCGGTTTCATCGCTGATTTCAGAACCTCGATACAATGCACTTTCAATTATTCGGCTTAATATAGGGAGGGTCATCACAGATAATCGAAAAACGCAGATAATCTGATATATTATTTTTATTTAAAATTAAAATACAATTACGTATACATTTCTGAAATAGATTTTTATTTAAACATCCGATTTTTTACTTAAAAGCTTTATATTATTATATTTTAATCTCAGTCAACAGTAGTCAGAGCTGTGTTGCGACTAATACGATCGATAATCTATTACTTTATTTGCATCCGCATTCTCTTTCTCTCTTGGTTGAGATTGGCAATAATATCCGCATAGTTTATACATTAAAAACATGGAATACATGAATCGCATTATAACCACTTCTTAATGTTTATTTATCGACATCTTCAAAGTCTTGTAAATTTTCCATTAGCTCCCATATTTCACTTGTTACGTACTTCTAAGAATCCAAAAAAATCTTTCTACATCACTAGATTATTTTTTTTTTGTGTTACTGACCTTATTTTGTACCAAGATTGAATAACTTCTTGTATCGCATCCAGTATCGTCGTTTCTTTAAAAAATAATCAAGTCGTCATCTTCATTACATACAGTTGATTCATTAAAAAAATAATCCTTGATCAATGGGATGAATTAAATAAGTGTTAATAGTCAAAAATAAAATGGAAATTATTATCTAATAACAACACTGCTTTCTGTGACAAACTTTTATATTTCAAAACTTATGAAACTATTTTCAAAGATCCTCCTATACCTCCCTTCTGCCTAATAATCTGTTTAAATAACAAGCGCACTTGGCGATGTCTTGCCGCAGACTGGGGACTAGTAGCACTTGTCACTCGTTTGTTTCATTCGCACTTGACACATCGTACCGGATGCGAGCGAGATAAAACATCGCGCCTGTGGCAACAAAAACGAATATTGTTTTTTTTTATAATTTTTAGCAATTGCAGACAACAATGATTATTTATAATATTTATTCTTTATGTACTTTTTTATACAAATACAAAACGCTTGTGATACGTACGTTTTATATTAAAAGAGTTATTCGTGAAAAATCAAAAACTTAGGGTGGGTCCCCAATGGGTACGGTTAGGTTAAGGTTGACATAATCCCAGATTTAATCATTGGATTATCTAAGCTATTTAATGGTAAAACATACCATTAACACTAGGATGTTGTATATTACGAGGATGACCAGGTGCGTAATGCAAAAATAAAAGTACTCTAAATGGAAGATTGTCGTAAATCATTTATCTTTCTGTTTCTAGAAGAGAAACAGTTATAAAATATTTTTTAAAAAAAATGTCGTCATCCAAGCCTTCATGTTAACCTTCAATATACAGGACTATAGTCCTTGTTTATACCCTTCAATGATCTTGGCTAGAAAACTCGATTGATTAGCGACAAATTTATAATTCGATTTGGATAAATAAATCCTTTTAAAAATATTGTATTTCTCTTCAAAGTTCGCACTTTATTTTGAGATTATGAAGAGACTGTTTTTTTAAACCCATCTAACTATACTTTGATGGCCCAAAAATTGAGTTTTCTTCTAGATAAACTAGGACTTCGTTCCCTAAGATGATTATAAATTTTCATAGCTTTTTGTGTTATTGCATATAATTCAGAAAACCAGAGCTTTTTCCATAGATTCAATTATTACGTTAATTTAATTAAAAATATTTTTCTTCGATAATATTCATTTGCACTTTGTCATCTTTCTTTCAAGTTTTTAATCACTTCTAGTAAAAACTTGTTTATAAAAGCTGTTTACGAATTAACATACGTATCGAGATGATTTTCAACGTTGCATAGTTTTTGAACTAATGGACATTTTATAGATTTGAAAATAGAATAGAAGATATTCGAGAACCACCAAATTTATCCTGTGTTTTTTTTTCACCGCGCATTTTTGTTTTTTGTTGTGGTGAAGAAGAGTTACTTATTCACTCATACTATGAGTAAAGTTATATTTTTTTAATTTGGTTATTTTGTTATTGAAAAATAATTTTAAAGACTGTTAAATGTTCATTCAAGCCATAAAATGACTGATTGCATCATTTTTAAAAATAGATTATATTAATATATAATTAAATGAATGCATAAGATTTGTTTCTTTATCTTGACATCTTGTGTATAGCATATAGTTTTTACACGTACTTGCGTCATAAATAATATTTCAGATAAGCACGACCTAAATTTATTCGTATAATCTGAGATTCTAACAATTATTAAACGCGATCTAATAAAATAAAATAAATATCTAATTATTTTATTGTATGATATTCAGATTCGGACGTCGAAATCCATTGGTAGTCGCTGTGGTTTTACAATTAGTATTCGGAATAGCAGCATCCTTTGCTCCGGAATATTGGTCGTTCACCTTCCTTCGATTCATAGTCGGTGTGGCTACTGGTGGAACAATGGTATCTGGATATGTATTGATCATGGAGTTTGTCGGTAAAAGATATAGAGAGCCAGTGTCTTCTCTGTATCAACTGCCGTTCAATTTGGGACATCTTATATTGGCGGGATTGGGTTACTGGTTGCGTACATGGTCCACTCTTCAGCTGGCACTGACTATACCATCAGTGTTGATGTTGATATATTTCTGGGTGTTACCGGAGTCGCCGAGATGGCTGTTGGCCATCGGGGAAACCGATAAGGCTGTTACAATATTGGAAAAAGCAGCTAAAACGTAAGTAATGATTATTAATTTCGTCGCCAAAATAGTTTTCTATCATTGTTTTTTTGTATTTTTAGGAACAAATTACCAACGGAACAAATATCAAACAACATACACGAATATCAAAGAACAAAACCTAAAGATCAACTGCACAAAGGTAGTATTGTTGATCTGTTCAAAACACCGAATCTAAGAAGAAATACCATCTGCATGACAATCAATTGGCTGGTCTGCGGGTTCGGATATTATGGCGTTTCCCAATACATCGGTACCTTGGCTGGAAATATATTTATGAATGTCGCAATATCCGCCACGATCACCATACCGGGAACGTTGGCGTCTATTCCGTTGATGAGGATCATGGGTAGGAGGACCCTCGTCATGGGGACGCTCGTTTTGACATCAATATGCTTGTTTGCCATTGCATTGTTGCCAAAAGATGGTGCACCAACATGGCAAGTCACATTGGCTTGCATTGGCGACGTTGGAATGTTCGTCGCTTTCATAACAGTTTATTTGTATGCTTCTGAATTATTCCCCACGGTGGTGAGGAATGTAGGCATTGGTCTGTGCTCCATGATGGCAAGAGTTGGATCAATGGTGGCGCCATACGTCGTTGAATTGGGTACAAAAACATGGTGGCTTCCACCTCTCATATTTGGAGTAGCCTCATTGGTCGCTGCTGCATTGTGTTTGTTGATGCCTGAAACGAAGGGTTGTGAATTAAAAAATACTATTGAAGAAGCTGAAGAATCCGGGGGTAGGAAAGCAAAATAAACTCTGTGATTAGTTTAATAATAATAATAATGATAAAAATTATATTTATTATAATTTTAGTATCAGTTTAATTAAGAGTTATATATTTAATAAAATAATTGTATATAACGAATGCATTTTAATATTTAATGCAATTCAAAATATATTTTTTTATTTATTTTTGTATCATATATTTAATTTTTTTGAATTGTTTTGTATTGTGTAATGTTGAGAGTCACTATAATATTAATTCTAGAATATTTTAATAAATTCAATATTATAGATACAATACAAATCTCGAAATTAGATTTTATTAACGTACAAGGCTTGAACAAAGATCGATTGTTGTTGTTGTGTTGGTATACTTGTCCATGACGTATCTTTACATCGGTAGCCAGAAGCGGTTCGTCCATATACAATGCGGAGCTGCAGCACCCCCAAGCAAATTAGGAAAAAATATATTTTTGTATATTAATATATGTATCTATTGATTATGTACACGAAAATATAAATTAAATTAATATTTAGTGTTACGCCGCGCGGTGTAAAGCAAATGCGCTGTCTGCTCGTCAGCGCTATCAGCGTCGTGTATTAGATGGATGCGGGGAGGGAGCGGGGTGGGAGAGTCTAGTCGCTAAGCGCTGTGTTGCGCTGTGACTCAAGACAGTCCCGCGCTGTCCATGCTGAATCACTTTTGAAATATAATATGTTAGTCATCCGCAGCACCCACTAATAGTTTAACCATTATGAATGCTTAATTATTATAGACTATCGAAAAAGTTTCACGTGTTATGATTCGTGTAATCGGCACTTTTTTTTACTAATATTGATATGCAAATAAAGGTTTTTGAAAAATGGTATTTTTTTATCAAACCTCGTATCTAATAAATTAAATTTATAAGATAGTATTATGTTATGTAAAATAATCTAGAAATTCCCAAGAACAATTATATTATAAATAATTATATTGTTTATAATTGAAATTATAAGATTTATTTTAAAATATATAATATTAAATAGAATTTTGTATTTATATTTATAAGTTTGAACCATAAGGTCTCAACTATCTGCTATGCCAACTAGTATACAGATGTATGGATTATCGCGACCTCCTATAATTAATGCTGTAAAAAATCCTAATAAAATAATATTCAACAAGAAATATCAACAATTTTATTTAATATTCCTTCTATGATTCCATTTATTATCTGATGATATATATTATTTTTATTTTGGCCATAAGCAGTAGCGCGTCAACATTGTCTGGCGCCTGGGTAGAAATTGGGGCCCCTATCTATTATATAATAATCCCTATTCTACAATAAAAAAAAATGAAAGAGAATTAAGAATTGTTTTTTCGATTTTATTACAATTTATTGAATTAACATTTAATATTTTTAACTCTACCCCCTTGGCGCTTCTCGGCGCACCTAATTTTCCGGCACCATTTTGCGCCTCATAATCTGGCCATATGCACAAATTATAAATCTTTTGATTATTGTATTAGGTGATTGTTAAAAATATTATAAAAGCCACTAATTTATTTATATTAATAAAGAATAAAATACAGGTTTATAGGTATTATATAAACTGTCTTCATTATTCTGTATCAATATAAATTTAAATAAATAAAAAAAAATGTCAATGATATAATATATAACCATTTAATATATTGAAATATTCTATTTATAACTTAGTATAATATTTAAATATATACACGATGGTGTTTAGTGAAAAATATTATTTTTTAAAATATATGCATTCGACGTCAAACATGTTCGAGTGATGGTCGCTGCGCGCGACGTTTAGACCAATTGTTTTGGCCAGCTGTCTCCGTGTCGCTTGCGACAGCTTTGCCGGCCGGCCATGCTGTCCCGCGAGACCTGCCTGGTGCTGGCCATAGTTATTTTTGGCTGGGCCGAATACCTATGGGAACTTCTACTCGACCTGCGTCAGGTGAGCCCGCTTTCGCTTTTGACAAGCTGGAACTTTATTCATAACCTCTAACATACTATGCTTTCACTATATGTATTGCTCTCTTTGAGTCTTATTGGAATTTATACATAGTAAATGTGAAAGAGTAAGCGATTGTACCTAACAGACTGAAGAAATTAGAAGTACTGATGATATGAAATTATTTAAACTATTGTGCAATTTTTAAATTAGCTTATGAGCTCGGCTAACGGTTTGGTCTATCTATTAAATATGTTTATTTTTAAATGTATACTATCATTTCATCCAAGTGTATGCATTGTTTTAATAGTTTTTCTTTTTGTTTTCAGATAAATGTGTACAAAACTAAAAAGACGATCCCTTCCGAGCTGAAGGGAATAACTGATTCTGAAACATTTCAAAAAGCAAGATTATATGGATTGGACAAAGGTTATTTTAACATTGTCAAAGGATTCTATTCCATTATCCTGAACACTATATTAATATGCTATGGATTAATGTCCAACCTTTGGAGGATGAGCGAAACTTCTGCGCTTTACTTCGGCTTTTCTCCCGATAACGAAATTATAATCAGTTGTTTTTTTATGTTAATCATTAATATTTTATCGACGGTACTCAACCTACCATTCTCAATCTACTATACATTCTTTTTAGAAGAAAAACATGGTTTCAATAAACAAACGCCTGGATTTTTCATCAAAGATCATATCAAAAGTTTTTTTATATCTCAAGTACTCATTATTCCTATAATATCTGTAATAGTTTATATAATTAAGAGCGGAGGAGATATGTTTATTGTATGGCTTTGGCTATTTTCTTGCATAATGATATTATTGTTTGTAATGATTTATCCGTCACTTATTGCGCCGTTGTTTGATAAATATGATCCGTTGCCGGAGGGACCTTTGCGTTCATCGATCGAAAAATTAGCTGCGTCATTGAAATTTCCGTTAGCTCAACTCTATGTTGTCGAAGGATCTAAACGATCGGCGCACAGCAATGCATATTTTTATGGATTGTTCGGTACTAAGAGAATAGTATTATTCGATACGTTACTGGAAAATTATTCTAAAAAGAGCGATGAAAATAAAGAGAGTACCGAAGAAGATAAAAAAGTCGCGCTTAAAAAGAAAGGATGTTCCGATCCTGAGGTGTTGGCTGTTTTAGCTCACGAATTAGGGCATTGGAGCCATAGCCATATTTATATTAATCTCGTAGTGATGCAAATTAATTTGTTGTTGACGTTTGCCGCATTTGGATTCTCGTTTAAATATTCTCCGCTATATACTGCTCTTGGATTTGCGCCGGGAGTTGAACCCGTACTCGTAGGTCTTGTAACGATTTTACAATTAATCTTGGCACCGTACAATGCGTTGCTGTCGTTCGCCATGACGATACTTTCTCGGAAGTTTGAATTTCAAGCCGATAACTTTGCTGTAACTCTGGGGCATTCAAAAAATTTGCAAAAAGCTCTTATTAAATTAAACGAAGATAATCTAGGCTTCCCCATGTACGATTCCTGGTATTCTGCATGGCACCACTCGCATCCCACGCTATTGCAGAGAATCGAAAACATCGATAAGAAGAGTAAATGAACAATGTATATATATAATAAATATATATGTTTTTTTAATTTGTTGATTTTGTTATTTTCGAGTACTTATACACGGAATAATTTATTTAAAACTAATATATTAATTACATGTATAGATAAAAAAATGTTCATTTGAAATTCCGTCGGGATAAATTGTATCGTCTGATCTTTTGTACAAAATTTATTTAAATGGCACAGGTTGTTAGCTTGATCTCTTGTACAAAAATTTATTTAAATTGCACAAATTATTAACTCATTTGCTTTGTTATCGGCTTTAGTATTTGCCGATTTAATTCAAGTAATTCCCATATATTTTAATGATGCATCACATTTAACACGTTTTATTGTTTTTTTTTAATTATTTGAATAATTGTATTTAAATTTGCAATTATTCAATCATTCTCATTATATGTTCTCGATTTATTTCAGGACGTTTTGCATCTTAAAATAGATGCAAATGAGTTAATAATGTTAAAATTATTATTACAATATTAATAAAACTATGTGGTTATTAACCCTTTAGGTGCAGTATGCCGATACGTAAGCAAAGCTATAGAAAATATTCTAAAATAAATATTTTTAATATAAAATATAAAAAGTATTGATATTTTTTTGAGATATTTTGTAAAAAACACGCCGCACCTAAATCGTTAAAGAAATATATGTTTATATTTGCATTTATGAGAATGTTAATTCAATTTTCACCACTACGTTTTAAAGATAAATATATTTTACGATATACACCTTGTAATTTTAAGAATATGTCTATGTTAAGTCATTCCATTTGACACGTCTGCATCATAAAGTACATAGAAATTGTATATGTAGCTATGATATCAACGAAATCTATGTACTTTACCATTCAAACGAGTCAACTCACTGTGAATAACAATTTTTTTATTCAAAATAAAAGAAAATTGCAAATTATAACGTGTTCTATTTAAAATAAATCAACCATTTTCTTTTTTGTTTCATAATTAAGAGAATTAATCTTAATGTCACCATGATTATTGTATATTCATCAGATCATATTAGTACGTTCAGCCGTTACCTGCCTCATTACCACTACCTACAAACTTGACCCGTCCTGTGGATCCCAGGCCGAAGCAATGCCACAACCGGCAGCTGTTTTAGACTATCTGCTGACCAAAAAGCCGGATCCGTTCCTCCGTAAAGCTAGCGGATCAACCCGCACCAGGATTACGTATCCAACTAATGTTATTTTTGGAGCGTTCCAAAAAGGTAGAGGCAACTTCACCGATGATTAGCACATTAATAATGTGCTAAGTAAAAGCCATATGTTATTAATTTCAACGTAATATCAAATAAATTATTTTTTTCATATGGCTCACAAAAATTCAATGGTGATCATCATGAATCATTTTTGTTTATTTAATCTTAAACCGATGATGCTTGTACAAATAAGTGATAATACATATCGGGATTTTATTATTACATATGGATTATTCATGGTATCTTCTTGTTTATTTATCTAATCATATTACGATTATTCATTGTTTGTTAAATCAACGTGATGTGTTTTATTCAGATGACGTTTATAAATAATGCACGTATCGGGATAATATAAAATATATATTTATAGAGCACTTGTCGTGGGTAATTTTTTTCTGATTCATTCTTTATCTTACTCGGTTCATCGAACGACTAGAGTTGCAATTTTTCGGATAATTATTTCATCTTGAGCACAATTTAATGCACAACATATAAATGGCGAACTGTATATGTTACGGTTTTTTAATTTAAATCAAATTAAACATGTATATCGATCGGCGAAATGATTTTAATCGAGAAAAATCCGTTTTAAAAATGAAATTAAATTAATAATATACCCGGTTTGAATTTCGCGGGCGAAACAAATGAGTCACAAATTTTCTGTTCTTGTTTTCGTACACTTGTCTCTGACGTATCTTGACATTGGTAGCCATGTCGAATGGCTACTTTATTTTTAGCTGTTCAGAAAGTTTTCTTGGTTCATTATCAGGAATAATGAATCAAGAGCACATGCACCAAATGTGGCGCATTGGAAGATTACAAGTGGCGCATTTCAACTGTGGCGCGTAAAACAAAAGAATAATTCTGGACCTCTCAATCCGGCCTAATCTCGTACTCCCAGAGCTTCTTTCTTTACAATCATCGTTTACCTTCTACTTTTCTTTCTATGAATGTCTTTAGAAGGCGATACTTTGACCCACGAATGATGTGGTTATACGCTGTCGGTCCTTGTGAAGTAGTTGAAGTACGGTTGTATTCTTGACCGCGTTCCGTCCATGGAATCTTCAACATTCTTCGGTAGCACCACATTTCAAACGCCTCTAGCCGGTTATTGTTCGCTACCAGCAACATCTATGTCTCGCAACCATACAGAAGTACAGACCACACGTAGCACCGCATAGTTCGAAGAAGGATCTCCATGGAAAGATAACATAAAATGTTCTTTCTGGTGATAAAAGCATTTATATACCGATGTATTTGTTGTTCGCCGCGTAATATTAAAGATCACGGGTCTATCAATTATTATATAGTCATTGTTAGACACACATCGTTACCACGGTTTAGCAAGGTGCGAAGTTTCTGAGCACCTTTCGCACAGTATCGTCGTGTCGTCTACGAAACGGATGATGCTTATTGTTTCCCCTCAAATTGGCACTACAACCAGACAGTCTTGTGTTGCTTCATTGAACATCAATTCCGAATATATCAATATATTGAAAAGCATCAGTGACAACAGCCTTGCGGCACAAAGCGACAGATTTCTACGTTTTTAGTATTAGGTTTTAGTACTTTTACCAATACGGACGAATGCCAGTATAGATTTTCCGAGTCTTATATCTTTGCCGTCAAGTCCAACGTGTTTTAGTGCATCTATTAGTTGATTAGCTCTCTCAAAATCAATGAAGCAAACAAATACTTTTTACGCGGAGTATGATGTTCATGTAGAAGAGAGCTTTTCTTGTTTCAATTCAATTGAAAGAATCTTCAATTCCTACTTCTGCTGAATCTTACCATGTACTTTCAAGAAGAATTTTAAACCGTCAGACTAATTAGTACGTTGTGTCCTTTTCTTAGGTAAAGGGATATGGATTGTAACCAATCATGCGAGATTTTGCCGGTTTCTTTGAGGGTGGTTATATAAATAAAACAAGCGTTTACAAGTTGTACAAATAACAAAAAGTTCATGAGAGCCGTAACCTTTGCGTCCCTATATAAAAAAACAAACGGCAGCGTCTGATGGAGGGACCTAAAGTCCCCCAAGCTTCTTAGAGTATGCATCGAAGCGATCTACCGCCTTTAATGGCACTCGCACCTACTTATGTCAAGGAATACATTTTTTATAAATATGTAATATGTATATTAAACTATTAACCTAGCCGTCCAGATGGGGTCTATTTGGGACTCCAAGTTATACATGTCACAAACTTTTTGTATTTGTCTAAAAAATTCTAAAGAATAAATATTATAAATAATCATTGTTCTTTATTGTCTGCAATTGCGAGAACAATAAAAGGAACAATATTCGCTGCTGTTGCCACGGACGCGATGTTTTCTTTCGCTCGCATCCGGTATGATATGCTAAGTGCGAGTAAAACGTATACTAGTGACACGTGAGAATTTGGCAGTCGGTCTACCGGCGGCGTGTCCTCAGACTGCGGCGAGACATTACCGAGTGCGCGTGTAATTTAAAGGTGCGTTTCCGAACCCCCGTGCCATCAACACGATGAGCGACGCCATATGATAAGTGTTGCCTTCAAGTGCGCAGTGGGCAGTGCGCACTTGAAGCTATACGCAATGTAGGTATTCAATTGTAGGTAAAAATTCAAAATATCGACCAAATTATGAGGCATATCATGAAAAACTATTTTTATTAGAATAATCCAAGATATTGATGAAGATTGCATCAATATCTTGACTTTAAATGCTTGGGGTATATTTTCCCTTATAAATAGACCCCCTTCGGATGAGGCGGTTGGTTTCGAGCCACCGTGACGGATTTTTTTCGATCTTAACACCATAGTGTATCTTAAGTCCTTACTACTAGGTCGTACGTTCAATAAAGAGTTCTATTCGAAGCTAACCCACAGATTAGAGAATTATGGTGATTGTAATACGAAATTGCTATCACACTACACCGTTGTTCGTGAATTATTGGGGAAAAGCAATACCCATTTTTGCCTCCCGCGACTTCTCTCTGTTTCTGATGACGAAAAAACATAAATGCATGGGTTTATGGACGATAGTTTTCAAATCATACTGATAAATTGCTTCGAAGATTGGAAAATGCACCGTCATGTACCATTGTCATATGTACGATGTACTATTCTCACATATCAACAAAGGGGATAAGTATTTTAAATAAAAATAAAAAAAATAAAATGATTATTTTTAGGTTATGTTCATATTGTCAGTTATGTTCAGGTTAATAATATTTTTAAATTAGCCGACAGAATTAAATGAACAAGATGTATTGCTAATGCTTTGTGCATTATGTATCATTTTAAAAATTGTATTGATTATTTCGAAAATATACATGGCCAATTTATATGTGCGTACGGCCAAACAAAACAATGACAGAAAAAAAAATCGCAACGGGGCGAATGCTGTCCGCGGTGTTGTGTTTTGGATGTTCGCGGTTCAGTTGAAAACCGGCTCTCGTCGGTTGTGGTCATTGTTGGTGTCGGTCTCGCTCGAACAAACTGCATACAGCAAACGCGCGCATTTTAAAAAAAATACGATAGTTCAAATAAAAAAAAAAAAAACAATTGAATGCTGAAAAAAAATTGTGTCGCGTTACTGACGGACGTCTCACCGCGTCATATGTGAAGGTATGTTGATGTTTATACTCGAACCGATAACCACCCCTGATTTTTAAAAATGTATCTTAATTAATATTTAGCGAGTATGGCCGTTTTTTTCGCCTTAATTTACAATCCATTGATCAAATCTATCCATGTCGTAATACAGTTAAACCGTTACGGTCGCTTTTTATCTCGATTTCAATATAATCATTTATACATTCATGCGATTTGATTAAAACGATTATGAGTGACGTTATGATCACTCAAAAAATGATCAGCAAAGATTCGATGCCCCCTCGGATGTTTCCTCACTTTTGACCAACACATTTTTTCTTATTCACTCCATAGTAGTATCAAGTGAAGTCATTGATTTTTAAAGAACAGTTCAATGAATCGACGGCACGAAAAAAATATGTCGATTGACCACTCGAAATTGACAGTTGACAAGTGTTGACCAGATGGCTCGGTTTACCTATCGGAAGACGCTTTTTGTTGCGAATCACTATTATTATTCTTATTATTTTGGTAAACTGTGGCCTTTATTTGCCGATGGGCACCCACGTTCGGATGCAGCGGTGGTGCGCGCAGATGCTCTCGTGAGATATCTCTCCCATTGCAACTGCACCGGCGGCGTCCTCTGTCCTCTCGAAGATTTATTGCCGTTTTAGTTTTAACATCTCATGTTCACATGTCCGCGAACTTCATTCTTGGAAATAACTCGAAATATGCCCCATGCAAAGTCCGTCTCGAACCTGATATGTGCTGACATGTCTCTGGCCACGGCGGCTTCAATCCGAAATTAAATGAGCTCGGGATGAATTTAAATAAATCGATGATGGTCAACATCTACGAATGTTTATATAATATCATTATTTAAAATCTTTTATAGCATTACTCACTAGTCGTATGTTGGGATTCAAGATAAATTATTATATCTAGATCTCATCACTGAGACTGAGCCTTGTTAGTATTGACCTTAGTCGAATCTATAAGTTACTCTTATTATATATTTTTTTACAAATTTATTAAAAGAGATATCCATTAAGAAAATGAATGAGAAGCAGCTATAGGGTTTGATCTGATATCAGATTTAAAAAGACAATATTTCTTTAAATAAATAAAAAAACTTGGTTCAAGTTGTTAAATATCGACATATTCCACGATAACAAAACGAATATTAACACGTTGCAGTCCGGGGGACTCGAAAAAGCGTCCTCGCGGGCCAACGTAGAAGTACGGGGGACGCGTTTTCGAGTCCTCGTGGCGCTGATGTTAAACCAAAAATCATTTATATTTCATTGATACGCAGATCACATTTTGAGAAGTTTTGAAGTATTATTTTCGCGAAATCGCCCGGCTCCAACGCAAAACTCGGCGCGGAACCCAGCGGACCGGAACGTGTTGAGAAGTCTCTTGCAATGTCTTTCTTTCATCGCAAATAAATGTGTTTATTGAGATATCTCTATTTATTGTAATGTTTTTTCTCTTCTTTGTAGAAACTAGTAATTGGCCTATTGACAATTATTGTATTAGTTATTTTTATATTAAGCTGTAAGTTTCTCTTAAAAATGTTTAAATAATTATCCATGGCCCACGGAATGGAACAGGTTAGGATGTGTGAGCTTCCGGAGACTTCTGAGCTAAGCTAGTTGACTTAAGATTACAAAAAAAATTACTCCAGATATAGAAAATCTTCTCCAGATTCTTCTAAAAATGGAATCATGCACATGTTCTTTGGATATAACGAGGGTGGGTTAACAATTAAAAAATATATGTCATATTTGTCATGAAGATCGATCGTCTCATGACATAAAACTTCTATATCTTGAAGGTTTTTTCGTTATTGAGATCCAATGAAATGAAATAAAAACAAAAACAAAAAACAGTTAAGGCTCAATGCCAATATAGGATTAGGATTAGGTTCCAAAACTTGTCTAAGACAGGTATATTTTTAAGCCTTTTAATTTAATAGCCAAACAATGCAAAATGTAATTATTTTCAATTTATTAATGATAATTTAATCATTTTCTTACTCACCAATGCTCGATACAATTAAACGTAAATTTATTTTGATGGAATGATATCATCTTCATTTACGTAAAAATTATTCTAGATTTTTTGCGCGTTAGAACCAAAGCGTGTTGTTGATACCGTATTATTGGAAGGTTTTCGCAAATTTCTGATCGTGTTAGATCAAAACCGTCTTGCAATATACTGTGTTATCTTTACGGTGATTATTTCCTATGGTGAAAATAATCATTTCTTAAGGAAATTCTAGACTATTTTCTTTGAAATTGTTTTTTTTGTGAATATATTTTAAAAAAATGCAGATCATCATCATATTATTTTATCTCAGTTAATATGTGAATACGTGAGGGTGGTAACTAATTTTTGTTCAAAATCCAGTATTTTGTGAAATAACCGTGGTTCGTAAAATATTTGGGGGTGCTGCGGATGATTAAAAATTAAAAAAGTATATTTTAAAAATGAATCAGTACGGAGTCGCAGTGCAACTCAGTGCTAAACAACGAGACCTCTCCACCTCGTTGCCACCCCGCATCCTTTCAATACACAGCACTGGTAGTGCTGATGAGCAGACAGCCCTCTTACTCAACACCGCCCTGTATAATATATAATCAATAGACACATATAAATTAATATATACAAATATCCTCCGTGGAATAACGTGGTTTCAAGTATTAACATGTTTGGATAAACGCCTACCGTTCTCTCTACTAGTGTAATAATGTATAATAATGAAATAACGCTGTAACTGCATTCGTGAATCACGTTATTCCACGTTTGCTGACAAATGATGTTTTTTTTCAGTACAGTTTGGTAATTGTTGATTTTTAGGTATTTATTTGATTTTGTTGGTAGTTATTTGATTGTAATGTTTTCTTGTTCACCTTATTCATTTGTATAACATAATGATTATCTATAATGCATACGTAGAACAAATAAACGTAAACAATAATACTAAGTTAGATACTAATACATTATTATCTAATCTATGAACAAATGTTTAGGATTCCATATATTAGGAACTAATTCTTTCTATAATAAAATCGTGCTTTCCAATTGCAGATGATAAAATATTCTAGATAATTTGGCACCCTCGCATTTGAATCTATTTTAACAATATTAAAAATTATATTATGATTCAGTGAAATATTTTTTATTTATTCTTATTGAAAAACATAAATTCATATGTACAATTTCCTCTGAACATCTGCCTTTACGCTTTACAGTTCATGAATAATTTTATGCTTGATTGTGCATAAAATAAATTATAAATCACCAGAACTTTCTCATTGTTCTCAATGACAATTCTATGCTGAATCGCATCGAAAATTATGTTATCTTTCCTGTGTTGCGCAATGTGTTTTGCTTATCACACAATAATTAAGAATGTCGTGCTGAATTTTCCGTATCACAAGTTTGCTTATTGGTCCCATTAAACATGAATAGTTGCTCCAGTTTTGATTATCGTATACAAACTTTCACGCAATAAGATGACGACGAAGCGATGAAACACCTTCCTTTGTCGACGATCCTCTAATTTTCTTTTGTTCGGTAACAACGATTCGGTCATATCCATTGTTTTCTAGCTGTAATGGATTTTGATACTGTTTTTTTTTTATTATCTCGTATCACTGACACCTATTCCCATTTAAAATCCATCGCAACTTTCAAAACTTGTTTTACTCGTTTTCCTTATTATAACAGATAGGAAATTGTATCGATATCAGTGCATATTTAATAATTATTTATATTTCTGGAATATATATATTAGAATTAAGTGTAGTTGCGATTAGATCATCGAAAATTACTCTGAATTGCCACCGACGTCTGTCGCAGTTTTGATAAGATCAGTTCACGATTGCCAGTTTATGATATTGGCTATTGTTCTGTTTTATCGGTGATTTTTTTTAAGTTTGCTCTATTTGAATGAATTCTGTACACACTTTCAAAACGTTCAGGAGTTTTCATTCAGCTTTAATGTTATTACATAATATTGGTGTCTATGTAAATTCTGAACCGTGAGAAAGTGCAGTTGGCCGCTGCAGCTGCACTGGACGGTAACGAGATGCAATGTTTTGCAGTACTTCTTGGGTATATTATCTTTCGGGTCAGTGTTGTCAAAACTGTTTGAATAAATATATATTTTTTGAACATCTTTTCATGTCAAATTGTCCTTTTGATTTGTATCGCAGTATTGCGGTCCTTTGAAACATTTAATGCACATATAGTGAGATTCAAACTGAGATAACGTTCTGGAATATAAAGGCCGACAATATATCATATGTATAGTTAATTTATTTTCTAAAGAACGAAACGAATCCGTGCAGAATGATTTACTGTCTGAAACACGGAACCGAATCCTTTGTTGGCGGCGGAGGAGATAGCGCCACTTGCTTTGTGAGCATCACAAAATTTATCACATGCAGACAGGTGTTAAAAAAATGTTTAACAACAATAGAAAAATTAGATTAAATAGCATATATTTTTCACGCTTCGCAAACAATATAACCGATCGGCTTTAATAAATTAAAACTTTTTACTGCCCTGGCGATACATGAATGAAATTTAATAAATAACCTTATAGCAGCAGTTAACGGTAAACCGTAGTGCATATCTTTTTTTCGGAACGTACATTTCAACATGTGAGGTGGCTAAAGTTAACGATTCCTCCAGAAGTACATACTTACGTGTAGATACGTTGTTATTGCATGACCTTAACCTCTTACCAGCGACGCAGTGACGACGATCGAGCAAATACTGATCATGAAAGCTGGCTCTTTTCTCATTTAAACGTGATTCTCAACGAAATAAACATCTATCATTTTAATTAAATATAATACCTATGCTTAATTCGATTACTAGAAATATCTCTTTTTCTTAATTCTATTATAAAATCACTAATAGATTATTTAATTGAATTTAAGTATTCCATAATTAATCACTATCTTATTTTTAATTAGCATCATGCTCTTTTTCAAAAATGTTAATAAACGATATTTTAAAAAAATTCATTACATTCACGTTCCTGTTTTATCGAAAAAAAAATATGTTTCAAATAAATCTTGCATCGTTGAATTACTTCTGATAATTAATTGCCGATTTAAAGAAATGAAGATAAAATTAGAGCAGGTATAATAAAATCTTTAATAAGTGGAAAATATACGAATCGCAAACACGATACAAAGATACAAAAGGTCTACTGTTTTGCACAATTAACCATCTATAAGCCATTAACTAAAATATTTGAAGAAGGATATTATTCGCTAATGAAATGGGCCTTCCTTGGTAAGAAATACCGAGAAGAATGTTTGGATCGAGGACTGAAAAACCGGCGAGTGGATTTAAATCAGCTAAAATCGATCTCTAGAAGAACAAGAGTCGATTGATATGGCTTTGGTATATTATCTTCTTATGCATTGTGATGTTTTGTTATCTTCTGATTTCGAAAGCGATACCGAAAGCTCTGGTCCAATTTCAACGGGTAATGTAAAAATAATGAACAATGGAAAAAAAAATATATAGAAATGCATTTCCTGAATAATTCAAAAAATTAACCTATGCATAGCCAGGTATGAAGAGATTTTCAAGAATGGTAAAAATAAATAGACAATGCGGTCGACAAAAAAAGAAGAATCCCGTTGTCTTATTTTTTAAAGTGAGCGACATAAATAATATATTTTTATAACACGATTCAATAATTAAAAAAAAAATTAGGAATGTATTTCTTAAAGTTTTCTCCTTCTTTTCTACATATTTGTATGTCTCGTGTTACACGGTCTGATTTTATAATGTAATCTAGCGTAACCTATTTTTCGTGTTAAGCGAGGGATGAGTGCACATATATGTATTCGATATAATCATCTATTACATTTTATCGAGTAACTATGGTTTCATTGATCTAATTATTTTTGGATCCAAAATTTACTTGTAAAATAATTACAATCAGCGTTTTCGGAATCAATTTACACTGTTATGCAAAAGCTAAATAATCGTGTTGAGAAAGTTATAATATTAATATTTTTATAGCGTGATATATATGTGTCTACTGATTATGTATTATGTATCTGTAAATATAAATATCATTTTTATTTATTAATCTGGTCAAGAGCAAGAGCGCTGCCTGTTCATTAGCGCTTCCGACGTCGTGTATAGGATGAATGGGGGCCGGTAACGGGATGTGGGGGAGGGGGTCCCACCGCTAAGCGCCGTGTCGCGCTGCGACTCGGTGCAGTCATACTGACTCACAGCTTCTTTGAACCCCGTATCGCTTGTCACTTATTTTAGTATTGTTAATATTATTTCTTATTTTTATCACACCTTATTTTTATGTTTTAAATTAAATATAAGCGAAATATACTTTTTTAATTTTTAATATTCTGCAGCACCCTTGAATATTTTACTCACGAGCCGCCACTGATAATCTTTGAAAAGATAGAATGCTGCCGAGAATTATTACATTATTGCATGGCTATCTTAGTAATATATGTCTTTTATTGTTTTATGACAATGGTTCATGTAACATTACATCTAATCATCCATATAAATTATTAAGATTTTTATGATGCGGAGGTTGTTAGCTTCACATTCACCCCCTGGCCATTGTCATAAATGTAAAATTTCTAGAGGGTTAATCAATCTATCATAGTACTATTTAAACTCAGTAACGGTTAATTATATTAAGGCATATGAGCGATGGACACTATTTTTATAAATACAGTACGTCCTCGACTTACGCGATTAATTGGTTTCGAAGGTCTTCACGTAAATCGAAAAATCGAGGAGAGCACATTTAGCATTTTTGGAAAAAAATAGGTTTTGGGTTAAAAGGATAGGTGAAAGTCAAATAGATCTATATATATACACACAAGAAAATATTTTATTGCACATAACAGAATCTACATACATATATTTGTGGACGAACTAAACTAAGTATAAGTCCAGTGTTAATAGTCTTTTGTTCATAAATTAAAGTGTAGCATGCAATGTCATTATTCGTTGCTTTTGTAACTTTCGCATATCGTTCAGGATGCGTCTTGAGCCTCGAGATCTGCTAATACATCGTGGATCATTTAAATATTCACTCATATTCGTAGTTTCAAATTGCACGGGTTGTTCAACTAATTCCTCTTCTGAAAAAAAAATATTTTCGCCCGTCCTCAAGTTTCATCAATACATCGTAGCTCATTTACGCTGAATGACTGTCAATCAATCTAACGAAATCCTCTTCCTCTAGATTTAAATTTAGTTCTTTGGTCATTTCAACAAATCTTGAATAAGTATGACAACTTCATCAGTTGGTTTACTACTCTCCTCAACCAATCGGGGGATGAGCTTATTCATACGTTACTCATGGTAGATATTGCCACTTTACTGCATCACTAATATTTTGAACAGCTTAATAAATGATGTACTCTTTGCAAAATTGGGTTAACGATTTTCCTTGCTGCCTTCAACAGTTCTAACTACTTGACAAAATGTATTTCGTAGGTAATACTTTTTAAATGTATGTATTACACCTTTATCCATTGGTTAAAAAATAAAGGTTGTTTTTGGAGAAAAATATATTATCTTTATATTGGGTCTTCCGAAGTTTTTTTTAGAATAAAACAAAATAATACATTTTTCATACCTTGAACAAACTCTGTTGAATAATATATTTTCTATCATTATTTATGGCAATTTGTTAATCCCATTTTTTAAAAATGCCTTATCCCTAGAGGCGAAAAATCAGTGCTTGTCTGACATCTTCTTCGTTTTTTATTTTTTTTTCTGCAAAATGCATTTCCCAGCCTAGTTCTGCGATCCTGACGAATTCTATGTGGCTTAGCATTATCATGAAGCAGTATGATGTGCTTCCTATAGAATATCACCGGCCTCTTTCGAGTGTTGTTTTTAAATTATCCAATTGCTGACAGTACCTCTCCGAATTTAGCTTTTCGTTCGGTTTCAACAGCTCAAAATGTATTGGTCCTCGAATGTCCCACCATATACCACAACATTCTCTTATTCAGGCTCAACTTCGCGGTTTAGAGGTGGACAGGTTTTCAGGATTCACAATATGCTCTTCTCATTACGATGTCTTCATAGGTAATCCATTTTTCATCCCCAGTTATCATACGGTCCAAGGAGGGTTCGATTTTGTTTCGTGCAAGCAGATATGTGCATATGATCATTTGACTATTCAAATTCATCTCACTTAATTTTTGTGGCACCCATCTCGAATTTTTCCATACCAATCCTAGTTTCCGAATATGGTCCGATATGGTTTGTTGAACTGAATCAAGACCTTCTGCAATCTCCTATGTTGTTAAAAAATGATTTTGACAGGATCGTTGTCGATCAAAGATGGTCACCCAGAGCGTGGCTTATCAGAAAGACATTTTTCGCATCATCTTCTGCATGTTTTATCAGAAACTGTCCCTTCACCAAACACTTCACTAGTTCATTTGCTAGATCAGTTTGTATACATTCAGTGATAAAGAGAAAGAGCCAAAATATGCGTCAAATGAATATGCGCATACTTGTTGAAACTTGTTGTAACCGGAACGTACATAATTTTTCGGTAGATCCTATATTTTCATTATCACAAGGCAGATGTCCCGGTCCATTGTTAACTAAGAGCAAAATCTTAAATGGTAGATTATTTTCACTGCTTTTGTAATAATCGCGTAAGTCGAGGACTGACTGTATTAAGTTCTAAATTTATTATTTGAGCATTGTTAAACCGACATTCTCAACAATCCTTGTGCGTCATCGTCCAAATTCCCACATCGGATCCTAGCCAGAGCTAGAAGCACGGCGTAGTCGGCCATGATCTGATATAGACCACAATTGGTTTCAATCATCCGGCTAATCTCTGCATCGGCTTTCAACACGTGCGCCAGGCGATACGTTCGCGAGGTCAGGACGATATGCATCTCTCCGGTTTCGGCGCGGGCCGATGAGTCAGATCGGCGCCGCCTGTCCTCTGCCAGTCTTCGGGCGTTTGCGCAACAGCGGCGCCGCTCTAGTCCCCGGCGCCCGGTCACGACTCTCCTCACCTGGCTGTGACGTTCACTCTCATTTTTAACAATGCACGGTCCGACCGCCAGCGCCCTCGTTGACAATTCGCACAGAACAAACGCTCGTTGCTAAATTCGTCGCTTCAAGTGGGTGCGGTGCGCCTTGCCGCGCTCTCCTATGGGCGTTTTTGAAATCTCCCCGCTAACAATGATATCATTAGAGACCAGGCAGTGTGGCAAATCCGCGATGTGCGCGAATCGGCTCTCGAGGTCGATTATGATTGTGTCTGAGCGACCCAAATCAACGATATAATACCAGACTATAAAATCAAAAGTGACATTCTAAGCCATAAAAGTTCAATAGGATATATGTGTGCCTCAATTTCAAAATGTAACATATAGTGCAAATTATGCTTCATAAATTCAGAAAATCGTGCTTCCCGAGCGTTTGAAGCAATATTTAATTCAACCTACATCGAAGATCTTGCGAGGCGTCTATTGAGTCAAGACGAGTGGGTACGGACCTAGTACCGGAACCTTTTTAATTGAGCAATTAATGCAAATTTATGCTTGAGTATTGAATATTGTCATACAAAATATTGAAATTAAGCGAAACTATAAAAATACAATACCTCTTCAGGTTTCTTAACCATGAGCTTGCATTTGATGGAGGTTGTAACTATTCAATGTATGGAAGAGATGATGTTGTTTATTGTGTATTTTTACATTAACCTTTTCCACTCGAATCTATGAGTTACTCTTATTACATTTGATTTACAAATTTATTAAATGAATGAATGAATATGAAGCATCTATAGGGTTTGATCTGATATCCGATTAAAACAAAGACAAAATCAAACCAAAAAAACTTTATTCAATATTTTTTATGAATAATAAGTCATTATTAAAATAAATTAAATGTCATATAGATGGGTTTTCCCACATTATAATATAAGTCTGAAAGCTCATTTAGAAAGTCGTTTAATATGTACAAGTCCTGTCGGTTTTAAACCTCTAATTTATGATGGAGGATCACAGTTTAATGGGTAATCAAAATCAAGAATCACCTGTTTTAAAAACTAGATATTTTATTTATTTATTTTTTTGACTACGATGAATGGATGGCATAACATAAATATTTCATAGCGCCATTCACCCATATAAAGATTTGATAAAGGTTCTAAAGATTCAAGTCGCTCACAATAATATTCCCCCCAGTGCCAAATCACGACACTGGTTAATTTTTAATATTATTTCAGTTGAAATTTATATTATTGTTTTTTTAATTAAATGGAATTAATTAATTTAATGCTATCTATCCCGCGTTGAATAAATAGTTATAAAACAAATAATATTAATTTCAATCCAACTGAAATAATATTAAAAATGAATCAGTGTCGTGTTTTGACACTGGGGGGAATATTAGTATGAGAGACTCATTCCCCTTGCATCCTTAGAACCTTTATCAAATCTTTATATGTATATGGTGAATGGCGCTTTGGAATCTTTCTGTTATGCCATTCATCCATCGTAGTCAAATAAAAATAAATATTATTTTTGTTTCGTTGTAGATGAGGGTGTCCACAAATCTTCCATCATCAAAAATTTTTAGATCATTCAGTGACATTCGGATTGTATAATGCTTTATAAAAAATGCATATTGGTTGCCGACCGCTGACTTAAACACTCAATGTGTTTTGTTATTTACTATTGGCTCTATTGACTCTATCAATCTGTTAACTTAATCCATCCATCCAATCATATAACAGTTTTCTTTTTTTATTGTGTTAGCATACATGGGACCTCATTAGTTTTTATTGTCTAGCGCAGACCTATTCACTACCTATTCCGATCTCATAAAAGAGAGATGCATAGATACACGTAGCCGATAGTGTTATGCGTATAACAGATGTAGAGAGAGTGGATAAACAAAGTTTTTCCTAAAATGCAGCCATTATTAATTAACAAATGCATTCGAGCATTCGTATACCAGCTGTCAACTGCTATTTACGATACGATACGTAAAAAAGTGTTCTTGGCATGAAAATGAAAAGCGGGCATATCGCGGAATTGGAAAGCGTGCTCGCTATCGCTCTACGCCCGTCGCATGCATATTCAAATGCACATTGCCGGACTGGATGTGTTGGTCCTGAGGCTTACGAGGCATATGGCACACACGGTGGTCGCGATCTAGATGTCTTGTTGCAAAACAATGGGCAGTGTCGCAACCCTGGCTGACAGTCTTCAGGTGTGTGCCCAAGGTACTTCAGCAACATTCTAGCGTTGTCACAATGACGTATCGGCTCGGCCGAGGGAACATCGCTCTTGGCCAGGTCGTGTGCGTGCCAGTGTTTCGCTGATTACGCAAAAAGCGTGCATAGGAATATCGTAAATCAGTCATAACACCGGGGATATTAAGCCAATAAACTTTATTGCCGCTCGTTACGAACATAGTACTCAAATTAAGATATAAATATATCCGAACGGACGAAGTAACGATCTGGATCCGATGGCTGGTCACTGTGGCGCAAATTGCCCACCATCCTAGCAAAGCTGACCCTTGTCAACGTGCTCACTTGGCTGCTCTTGCGCATCGTGCAATCATCCTCCGATGATTTTCCAGGATTCTACGTATTCGCCGAGTCGACGCCGTTTCTTTTGAATTCACCAATCCGCAACGTTTCAAATTAAGAGAGTAAATACGCAGTGCACACGGCTTTTTGGCAAATAGTCGGTGCTGTACCTCGCGCATGCGCAAACACTTGTGCAATTACGTCTTCATATTATCCAACCGGGTCAACCATGGTTTGCATGAACTCCACCATCTGGAGTGTAGGCGCTGCTCAAGCGCAACAAATGCTATTGTCTGTCTATTGTATCAACGAATAACTTAACATCAAATATTCTAAAATCATTAAATATGCTATTCATATTTTACGCTGATAAAATATATACAATCGACTAATTTTTTTATGCGGATTTGAAATATCATGGTCCATTAAAAAAAACAAATACCATATTTTTATATGAATTATTTGCACTAACACGATTCTCAGAAATATAATATTTAAAAATATATTTTTCATATTACGTCTTAGTGTTCATTGGCGTAAATTAACTTAATTTAAGTCACAATAGCCAATGACCAATGAGTAAAGATTTTATTAACGTGGTAAAATATTACAGAAGGATTCGTGCACCTCTCCTCTTTATTCTCACTCGCGTTTATCGCACATCTTCAGTATCCCTTTTAAATATTATAAATGTATTTCCGCTCGACCTTGAAATCCAGCCGAGAGCCATCATATCTTGCTTAAAAAACAGTCCGTTGTCTTCGGTATCACTACAATCGTCCTCGAATCGGCTCTTGATCGGTGACAGGAGAGGTGGGATTTCTCCCCCAACGGGCGGATTAACTATTTCGATATCAGAGCCAGGCTAAATCTTAATTAGTTCTTCCCAGTCTTTTGTGTCAGTCTATTTCTGACTGACTACAGTAATTTCAAAGCTAAACTTAAAGAGTTTAGCCTAGTAACTTCTTTGTTGGTGTGGGTTCATCTGGCATGATGTTCTATGCGGCAAATCCTACATGGAACTCCCGGTGGAGGTCCCAATTGGGCACTTGGACTTGGTCAGTAATGTAATTTACTACTTGGCATTTGCTTGCTTCGCATCGGCTTTCGGAGAGTTGTACTTTCCCTTCTCCCTTCTCCCCTTTCTTAAAGAAAATAGTTTTATTTTAAAAATCACGCATTTCAAGAAAAAAACTGCTTTTATTGCAACTATTGAACCGGCCCCAAGCCGGTATATGTGGTGTAGGTGGATTGCAAGGGATGGAACTGTATCGGACCGGTCCGACACAGCTTCATTCTGAGTACAAAAGAAGGATTTGTGACTCGGACCATGGCGAGCCTTTTTTCTCGCCGGTCATAGAAATGCAAACACCATTTATAGTAAACGTATCTACACATTTATTGAAGAAACAAATTTATAGACAGCTTTTAGGTTAAACACACTATTAAAGAAATGCGCGTGACACTGATAACCTCTGCTTGGTGCTCTGGTAGTGATGGCACTCGTGGCGGTCTAGTGACAAGAGTATCTGCAGAGGAGTACTCCTCCAATGATCCCGAAGAGAGGCCGGCTGAGGATTCATGAGACAGCGATCCATGTGACGGCGGAATCTGCAACCAGAACGTCAACGATTATATTGACCAGCTTGCCTGTAATTGCTTAGTTGATGTCGTTTGCCATGGGAGAAGACAAGAGGATATATCCAGAGTCGTCATGGCGGCATCCGCGTGTAGCGCAACAAGATGGCGATTATATCTTACGACGGAGCGAAATGCGTAAACGTCTTTACATTTTGACTACCGGAGGCAGAAAGAGGGGTTGGAGGCCGCGCGGGACGCCTTGGCAGTGGCGCTGATGATCATTGATGATGTCACTTGATCCCGATAGGGGCGCTATATGTTACTCATTATTATGGTGCATATTCAAATTAAAGTGCGGAAAATTATTTCGCACTTAAAAAATTAAACAAAACTGTTAATTTATCAACTAACAGTGGCTTTAATTCACTAGGGTTTGCAATATTCTCAGAATATAGAATAGCATTATCTCACATATAATTCGACCTAGAACAGGCTTTAAAATTCCAACGGGATCTGCATATTTGTGTGGCTGGATATCAAGAAATGTGTAAATAACTTTTGAAACAAAAAACACGGAAGTGGATAACAGATTTTTTAATAGTAAGAAATTCAATAAGTCAGGACAGTAATAACTAAAAAATGCTTCATTAGACGTTAGTATTTTTTTATTTTTAATTTAAATACAATTAATAATTAATATATTAGGTTGGTTTATTTTAAAAATTTGATTAAAAATAAAATTCTCATCGGTTGTCATATTTTTCAATTAGATAATTCTTCTGACTTATCGTAGTCAGAAGTGCATAATTAATAACTTCATAATTGTCTTGCTTTATTTTAGGTCATCATCGACATATCTTCATCTGACAAATAATTAAGGTATACGAAACTATCCTTATGTGATGCATTATATTTTTCCATTGTTGTTTGGTTGACTTACATCTTCAGCACTGTATTTTTAATTTTAACCCGATATTATTACTATATTATATTATTACTATACATAAATCATCATTCGTTTTTTTTAAACGCATATTACAATGAATCGATTTCATGGTAACACATTATAAAATATATTTGGCAATAGAATAATAACGATTTTATTAGTTATCATTATTTGTATCGATAATTATATTATAACCTTGATCCACTTCGAAGATAGAAATACAATGCATTCTTAATAATGATTATGGGATGCAATAATTATTTTATGAAGAAATGATGGTAAGGTCATCATTCATTCATTAAATCTCAGATTATCTAATTATTATATATTTTTTTAAATAAATCTAAGCACATATTCGTCCCTGAATTTTATATACAAAGAGTCTTGTTGGGACAATGGCGTTTGTTTTAGTTTTCGCCGTTGCCGATATGGATCAAAAATTAATAAAAAATATATATAAATGTTAACAAGCCCATTGCATAACTGCAGTATCGGAATGAACTTCCAAAATGCACGGCGCATGTGGGCTTTAGATTATCGCGTATGATCTCATTCTCACTTAGAAAGTGAGAGTTGATTTATGAACCAGTCTCTCCCTGTACATTACCACCACATGATTGTTGATAACATCCGTTTTTACAATCCATCATTATGCAATATGTACATATTGTAAACAAATAAATCGGTAAACAAATCGACGACGCATGATCTTCAACTCGATTATTTACAATCGAAGATTTTATTCCGTGGCAATTTCGCCGCATCATGAGTAACTGTTGATTTATTATCGAGCCGGAGATAAAATCATCACGCACCTCCGATTGATACGGACTGGCGTGATCTCCTCAAACACTGCGATCAGATTGCTCTCGATAGTTTCATTGAGCAGCTCGACGGCGCTCACTTCTGCAGTTCTTTCTGCTGCAGCAGCAGATTGCTGATACCGGCCGGAGCAGGAAGCGCCTTTTATGTCGAAATCACGATTTTCCACGGCCAAATGTCTGATGCGCCTCCAGGGACCGTTGGGCCTATTGGTATTTGGGATCGGATCGCCAACCAGTATCTATCAGCGGATCGATCCCATTTCGCTGCCGATACTAATCTGCTGGCCGCGTCCGAATATGATTATCTATCCGCGGAGGGTAATTCAGAACGTAACGACCGAACGCGGCATGAGAAGGAATAACTGTACCACACCTGACTCACCCGAGTCGCCTTGAGCTGTTTCAGACAGGGGTTTTGTGCTCCGGCACAATCGGTCATGCTTAAGAATTTACTCATAATGCTTTATAGCTCATATACAATTTAAAATAATTTATTATTTCTCGAAATTCTGGCATTTTAATGTGCTTAAATGATACGCAAAATAAAAACGTGATAAAAAATGACCAAAAACAAACACCGATACAATTTCTCAGCCTTCGTATTCGCCGGACATACTCTGCTACTACTTTTTATTCCTGAAAATGAAAAAAATGATGATAAATAAATGTATTGCTTAAAAATCTGCAATTTCTTTTTGGCTCCCCTGATATTTATGAGTGTAATTTAAGCAATAACACGTCTAATGATTTATATACTATGTTATTAATCGGTGCATAAAAAAATACAATTAATTAATAATGGTGTTACATATTGTGGTCAATTTTCAACGATTAGATCATTGTTTTTTCAGAGTAAATTCTAAATTGAACTCAATTAACATGATGGTGCTGATCAATTAACTAACCATATGCTTACTTGAGGATATATAAATCGACGTTTGCTCTCGATATGTAATCTTTATTTATCATTTAAGTCAATATCAACTAAATCTCCCACCTCCCTTACATGTTTTCTATCTCTTTTTATAAAAAAAAACTAAATGGTTTCGAATGAAAATTGAATCCAAATGATTTTCGTCTATTTTTTTTGTCTTTTAACACTTTATGAGCCGCAAGGTTTTACATCAAACCTAGCCTGGGGGCCGCATGGTTTTCAAGAAATTTACAAAATATTAGACAAAATAAGACCTTTATTATGTATCAATCTGTGGTCAAATAGTAGAATTACATTGTGCATGGCATGTTTTTTTCTGATGGAGAAGTGGGGGTATGGCTCTCACGCCAAAATGCGTGAAAATGTCATAACGCTTGGCTACAAAATCACGCCAAAAGGCGTGAACGGCTCATAAATTGTTAATGAATGCTCTAAAGATCGAAGTATTACATGGCGATTACAGAAGATGTGGAAGAATGGCGCAGTTTAGTTGTTTTATTTTTGCACGTTATGATGCTGTCAAATGGCTCCTCTTCGATTAATAAAATCCGGTCGTTTTTATTACAGTTTTGTTTATTTATAATCCACAATAAATTTAGGTAGTTATTGTTTCGTCCGGTTTAAGAAGTTCTTAGTGAATAGCTACGGTCATATTTTACCAAGCATAAAAAAAGCTTCCGAAAGGTCGGAAGTTCATTCGTTTTTATTATTGATTCGAATCTCTATCGCTAATGGTCGAAATTCTCATTATAGAGAGATATAGAAAAATAACAAGCTATATTTTATTGTGACACATTCTTATATTTATGCATGTTATTTGTTTGTCAATATAAGGATATGGACGTATGTATTTCTGATTAAATTATCGTTGGATCATAATAATTAGGTATAAAAATACTACTTCTACATTTTTTGTGTATTTTACCCCTCAAAAGTTACCTGTATTTTCGTTAAAAATATATTTTATTCTATTGCTGTCATATATAGTTTTGATCTTACTTCACTAGACTACGAACTCCTAGCTAGTTATTTTAAATCAATGATGGCGAACCTTTTGAGCTTTTTAAAAAAACCTAACGTAATTCAGGGATCATGTCACGTCTACATTTACTATTTATTTATTTGACAAAGATGGATAGATGGCATAACAGAAAGACTCCAGAGCGCCATTCACCCATGTAAAGATTCCAAAGATGCAATGGGAATGAGTCTCTCATACTAATATTCCCCCCAAACCACAACACTGATTAGTTTAAATATTATTTCAGTTGGCTTAATTGTATTTATTTAAAACGTATTTCGTACACCTAATGTTCAAGTAATCACTGCTCTTTTATGGGTTTTAATATTATTAAACGCTGATAATAAGATCTCTATAAAATACAGTTGATAAGGTTACCAATTTTTTTAAATGTCATCGCCAGATTTCAAGAATCTAAATGCGTCCGGTAATCAGTTCAAATCACTCCAGATTGTTTACTCGTACTGTTCTACAAAACTCTAGTGTAGTTTTGTAGAACAGTACGAGTAGAACAGTACTTTAGTTCTAATCACTACAGATCGCTCAAATATTTTTTCTAGATTCTGCCAGTGCACATTATTGAACATCAGATTTTCTGCCATAAATCTGTTAATTCTATGATTCCAGTCTTGGCAATCTACGATTGTTATAAATCCCACATGTTCTTATTATATTGAGCGCCCCATTTGTCGAAACGATACTTGTGATCTTTGACACGTGTGTCATAGGTTGGCCATCACTGATTTAGTCATCGGTGTTTCCACAATTCGTTGCAGTAATTCTTGTTGCATTTGCATGTTACATAAATCATCATCGATTTAATTTCGTACGACACGGGGCAGTTTCTACGTTTCTGGTTCGTGATGTCAATTTGCATTGCGGTGTCAAATCTGCCTCAGCATCCCTGTGGGAACGCAGAGGCCGTTTAATTGCGGATCTCGCGATATGAGTGGCAGCCGTCCTGGCCCTGGCTCCGACAATGGACCAGCTAGCCGGCGAGCCGGCGAGCTCGTGTCTGTCCGATTTACTGCCGGCAGTCTTCCTAGACATTTTTCACCATCACACAAAATCATCGTCGAGACGTTTTATTATTGAAACGTGATGTTCCAGTTCCGTGAGAAAGCATCGGAGCGAGCGCTCCGTTTCGTGTGTCAAGACTGCCGTAACCCGGATCGGGGAACCCTCGACCGCAGTGCGAATCATCAATTTGTGCATTGGGTCATAATCCTACGAAAAAAAATAGAACGCGCTAATTAATACGCGCATTTTGACATTTCTATGCATAATTAGATCGCTCGTCTATCTTACCCATCTGGCTAATTTGAGTAATGGATTCATCGGAAACGTTCGTGACTAACGTGTTCTTGAGAAGAAAAAAACGAAAACTAAAAAAAAAACCTAAATTAATTACATGAAAGTCTCGTGCGATATCTACACGTAGCGATCATTAATTAATTATCGAAATCATCAATAACAATTTACATTTAAATGGGACATTCTCTTATGTGACAGTCACGGCTTTGTGCTTGCATTACGGATTACGGCGAAGAAGCTCATGCTTATCGCGGAGGTCACTGGTTGCAGATGACCCTGCTTAGAGAGCGGTATCCGAATCATCGGATGATTTCCAATGTGATTTGTGTACGAACCACTTCATTGTCGGTGCCGTGGCTATTAGCTGGTCAAAGTCAAAGCCTTTGTTATCAAGGTGAGGAGTTACTCGTTACTTTCTACGCTATCTTCACTTTTCACAAGATGAATAGCGCCGCATCTCCGCCACGACAAAGACGCATTAGGTCGGACGAATAAATAAATACGGCCGTGGGTACACTGTCGTGTCGATATAAATTTTAAGTTTAATAACAAAGCCGAGTGTACCGTTAGAGTTGTATCGGAGAGGAACACAGAACAGAGTCCCCTTGTTGTACAAAATGTCAGAGTGTTACCGGGTCAGATGTTACAAGATCTGCGCACTGCTACATTTTGTAATGTTTGCTCTTGTACAATGGATACATAGTAGGCTTGCGACTTGCATTGCCATTTTTAGCGGGCTGCTCTTGAGAGATGTCACGATATATTTACTAGGCGCATGGAGCGTAAACCTTGACCAACAGCTTCTGTAAAATGTTTTCATTAATATTATTTTAATATAATACTTATATGATAATGCAATTACATATAACTTCTATATTAATTTTAATTAAACTTAGCATATTTTTATCACTTATGGCTGAAAGGCTTCAGTGATGAAATATTCAAGATTAAATGTTGAATATTCTTTTTAGCAGCATTTGCTTTTCTTTAGCACAATTTTTGTATTTATATCTCCTCAAAGATATACACTTTGGTTCTCTTTGGGACGTCCATGGTTCTCGAAACATGCGTCTTTAGAACCACATCTCCAATCTTCGTCTTTCTGTCGCCTTGGTGGTCTGTCACAGGATACAATCTGACAGAAAAACCATTGATTAACGAGACGTATGTTGGTGACAGTTGTGATTCTTCTCGTCAGCATTATCCTTCGTTGGATCGCTATTCTAATTATCAATCCTAAATATATATATACTTTTCGACCATTTAATGTATTAATATTCCAGGTAGAGCTATTAACATATATTTCTCTAGTTCAATTCATGGATTAACTGTATTGATCCATTTTTTCTGATTTTATAAAAAATCGCTCATCGATAAAATAATGGTTATTACAGATGATGCTTTTAATGTACTTTACATATTATTAAGAGTGGTAACTGAGCCGTGCCGATGGGCTCCATTTAGAACCCCAAGTTTTGGATTTTTTCTCGAAGATCTTCTTTTAATATAAAACCTAAAAACGTCTAAGGAATAAATATTAAAATTAATCATTGACGTTTATTGCCCGCAATTGCGAAAAAAAATAAAAGCAAATTCGCTGATGTTTTCTCGCTCGCATCCGGTACGTTGTGCCAAGTGTAAGTGAAACATATTCTTGATGTATCTGTACTGTAACTGAGTGAAACGGTTGTCGACGGCGTGTCCTCAGGCTGCATCATATGGATTAATGATAATATTATTAAAAAAAATCTAAAATATCGACCAAATTATGAAGCATATCATTAATAATTATTTTGAGTCTTAGAATAATCTATTTTTTAAAAAAATGTCAAGATAATGATAAATTCTTCATCAATATCTTGACATAAAAATGAAATAAAAGCAGTGTAAAAATATAGCGCTGAGATAGTGATCTTGCTATACCAATCCGCTCTATAGAAGACTAGGCACAAGCTACAAAATTTGGCGTTAGATTTTTTTAAGTTGTATTTTGTAATTTAAACGAAGTCAGTACAAGCATTTTTTAATTCACGTATTTTAAATGATCTTGTTTTGTTTACGCGCATTATATTTTGTTGTCAAACAATATGGCATTATTCCTTTTTTCATGCGATAATTTATTACTTATTTACGAAATATATAATTTAATATTGAAAATTTAGCGTTTTGTATAAAACGGCTATTTAGAAGGTTGCACTATGGGAGGGACTGCCGTATTCGCCGCTTTATAGCAGAAAGCGCTATAGGAGGGTTGATTGTATTTATTTATATTACCATATACGAATAAAATTTTCTGACACGTATTTTTTAGGGATTTAACTCTGAATCTTTTCTAATTTGATTTTGTGGTTTGTGTTTTAGATTTCGATTTTAATATTTTATTTTGAATAATTTGTGATTTCTAAAATTGTGAAACTCTTTGTGACAAACGGAAGCTCATATTTATCGCATTTTTATATTTTAAATACAATTGATGTATTTATTTTTTGCTTTGATACTATTACAATATGCAAAAAAAATTGTAGACATTAGACCATTAGTTAAATGATTTGCAAATCATGCGTTGCAATACATTCAATAGCGAAAAAAGTGAAAATACAATAGTTCATGAATATATGCATAGTAGATCGTTCAGCTTTCAATTTTTGTTATCGGAAAATCGGCCGTTGAACGTCGAATAAATAAAATTAATTTCGATCTCTCCGCTAATTTATCCACTTCATGAATTACGTTTTATTTTTTTTCCATAAAATTTCGAACACAATGGCGATGTTCGTTTCCTTCAATCACAATTACACGAGCGTGCCGGTGGAGTTAGTTCCGTGAAAGCCCCGTGGAAAATGCGCACCGTACAAATCTGACATTATCTCTAGATGGATTGTTCAATTTGTATTGCCGATTGCTTTTGTTGGCAATTCCATCTTGAACACCGAGAGACATTATCTCTGCATTGTATTCCATTTGTTGGACCTGGTCGTGGTTGGAGTACGAGAAACGTGGCCGGGGTCAATTTTACGTACTGCCCTCGTTTGTGATGCAACCAACGGTCAAAGCTACCCACAGAATAATCCTATTCTTAACGGACGATGCGTTCAAAGGATCATCGTTCGAATTATAATTGTGTGATTCGCGCGAATGCCAAAAATTGGCAATGCCGGAACGTCATTATTATCCGAGCCAATTACGTAAACTGATGTTTTTCACACGGCATGTCCCATACGAGGCGATTGGTTGGCCAATGGCTGACCAGACCGACAATGGTAAAAACGAACCTGCTCCGAAATGGCAATGAAATTGGGGTGCTCACTTCTCCTGACACAGTAATTGGGTGATTTATGTACGGCAATAACAAGACACATTTGCTGCCAAGTATTTTATGATGATTCCACTATAAAAACACGTTAAATTTATTTATTTCCAACAATTTTATTAAAATCAATACAAAAAAATCGAGTTGCGAATCGTGCGTCGATGTCTTTTCAAATCTAGAATCTAATTTCGATAGAAAATTGATTTCTTGAATTTTATTTTTATTTTTCGATTTATGTAATGTCATTGGAATACTCTATATTTTCTATATTATTTACGGGAACATTCCTGTGTAATGTTTTTATTTACAAGCCCATGACAATAATCATGTTCCACATTCGTTGGTCATCCTTGAATATTGGCGACTGGTTTTTTGCAGACGGAGCACTCGGCCCTTATATGGGGAGGGCCAACTAGCAGCCGCTTTCTTTCTTTTAAAAACACATAAATTATTATTCGGATGCGACCAACTGCGTCGAAATGCAAGATGTCCTCCATTTGTTTGTTTTAATGCGCAATATATTTAAATGGATAACATCTTATGTTAGAGAATTATTTTAATTGTTCATCATATGTAGAAATCGGCTCGAACCACGTCAACATACATATAATTAATCAATTATTAATTTTCCATCGTATTTATCGCATCGAATCAATATTACAATTAACGTGTGTAGAAATCTCTATCCGCAAATCGATTTATATACATTTTTTTCGTATATTATTATGAGAAAGTATTGCAAATTAACTAATTTATCATAGCCGCCATATGCTAAATTATTAAAGTCATATAATATTTGACAATAAAAAATTGCTATGAGAAAATATTTAATTGAAAATGATTTATTAATAAATATGTGATAATTATGAATGCAACATATTGTTACAATAATTACAATCATTTTGCAGATGATGTAGTCATGATATTAAACACATTTTATAGTAATAGATAATTAATTTAACTGTTAAGTCAGTATTCCGGATACTGGAGCTACTATTAATAAAACAATCTATGTACAGTAAGCTTAATTTCTGCGAAATTAACTCGCTGTGAAATATCCATGATAAGGAACGTAACAAATAATAATTCTTTTACATTCATTAAGCATATTTTATTTTTTTATATTTTAAAAAGTGCCAAATTTTGTTTGTATTATGATTTTTTGACATACACGAAATTCTTCTGAACCAATTAATCAAATCGATGATTACGTAAAATAAATACGTTTTAGATCCTGCTTTGTTTAGAATATACAGATTTAGTGATCATCTTGTATTTATGGATATTAACGGAGTGATATGTTTCGATGATTTTTTTATTAAATTTAATAAAAGAAATATTTTCATGTAGAGTTGCGGTCTGAAAATAAAGTTCGTGAATTTTAAAATCCTTCTTGGCATTTAATCTTGGTAATTAAATATCTCATGGAAGAATTATGAAACGTTTTACATATATTTTCCCTAGCCTATCCGTCACAGCGGCTGGAAACCAATCGCGGCGTCCGAAAGAGGTCTATTTATAATGGAAAATAGACTCCAAGCATTTTAAGTTAAGATATTGATGAATTTTTTATCGACATCTTGACTTAAAATTAAAAAAAAAAAGTATTCTAAGATCAGAATTCATGATATGCTTCCCGAATCATGTGGACACGCCGCCGGTAGACCGACCGCCAAATTCTCGTAGCACGTGTCACTAGTTTACGTTCCACTTGCATTTGTACCGGATGCGAGCGAGAAAAAATATCACGCTCGTGGCAACAAAGTAATTATTATTGTTTTTTTTCGCAATCGCGGACAATAAACGTCCATGATTATTTATATATTTATTCTATGGGCTTTTTCAGACAGATACAAAAAGTTTGTGACAGGTAGGATTTATATTAAAAAAAGAGTTATTCCAAAAAAATCATAAACTTGGATTACCCAATATCGACACGGCTAGTATTGGATCTCCTGGAAAATTCTGTCAAGATCATGTCAAAGCACAATCCTTTTTTGACAACTTCGGAGATTGCAGAAAGACTCGATCTCAACAAACCATTTCGGACCATATTCGCAAACTAGGATTGGTATGAAAATATTCAAGATGATAACTGGGGATGAAAAGTGGATTACCTATGAAAACATCGTAAGGAGAAGTGCTTATTGTGAATCCGGAAAACCTGTCCACCTCTAAACCGCGAAGTTGAGCCTGAATAAGAGAATGTTGTGTATATGGAGGAACATTCGAGGACCAGTACATTTTGAGCTGTTGAAACCGAATGAATAGCTAAATTCAGGGAGGTACTGTAAGCAATTGGATAACTTAAACAGCACTCCAAGAAAAGAGGCGGGTGATGTTCGATAGAAAGGACATCATACTGCTGCATGATAATGCTAGGCCACATATTGCTTTAGGCACTCGTCAGAAACTCACAGAGCTAGGCTGGAAAATTCTGTCACATCTACCATACTCCCCGGATCTAGCACCCTCCAATTATCACTTGTTTCGGTCCTTACAATTTTTTTGTAGGGCAAAAAATTAAAAAACGTAAGAGATATCAGACAAGCACTGGTTCAATTTTTCGTTTCTAGGAATAAAGTATTTTTTTTAAAAGGGATATACAAATTGCCATAAATCAAGAAGTCATAAATAATGATGGATATTATATTATTTCCGGTAAACCCAATATAAATAAAATACTTCTTTTTCAATATTTGCAATAGGTTGCATACCCTCTAGTGCATTTATTTAGGCCAGTATTTTCTTATAAGAAGTATACACTTAATTTTAACTATAACAAATTATAGCAATTTTTATGTCTCTTCTTGAATATTCTTCCGGTTAATATTTTTTACCCGATGTTATTCAGTATTTTCACAGTGCACACGGCAATTTGGTTGTACAATGCCTTTGTTATGTAACAAAAGTAAAGAGATGTTCCTATTTTATTTTCATAAGTGGATCATCATCTCGCTCACCCGAGGCAATCGCCGGTCAAGCACTCTTGATTCAAAAACATTCAAGAGCCGCCATTACGCATGTCCATTACATGGCAATTTTCGTAATAATTCCGCCATTGAATATGGCTTTTCATAATCGCATTAACTAATCTATATCGAATTAATTTTTCACTGTCGATCGCGCTATTGTAGTGTCATGCACCTCCGTGACACAATCGCTAGAAAAAAAAATGTATAACAAGGAAGGCTGTTACTCGATTTCAATTAACGCCGCCTTATTACAAATTATATCAGTCCGTCGTTGTAATAAAATTTATTAGCGTTTCGTGCAACCGCTCTCTCAAATTACCACATTTTATTGCGGCCATTTCTTCAGCATACTTACGGCTTAATTAAATAATTGTGGTGTTGTTTACGTCGAGGCGATGAAAAAAAAATGGGCGATGCGCTCATGATATGAGGCAAGAGATGTATAAAAAAAATGGAGAAGAAAGTTTGGGATTGCGTAAAAAATGTTTGTGGAGTGGAGTTGTCCGGTACCGGAACCGGTCCGGTTCGCCTTGATCTTGGGACGCACAGTTCCGTCCGCCCGCCCACGTGCGAAACCGCATGAACATCTCCGATGGTGCTTGATGGAATGGGTGCAGTGGCGCAGGAGGTGTGCCAGAACCACCGCTCCATCTCCCTGCTCCATTGAAATGCACATGATCAGCATCATCCGGGAAAACAGAGCCATATAAGACCAATTCTTCAAATTATATGTGAAACGAAAAGTATCTATAAGTTAACACTCAAAGACCCGGTCCCGCGTTAGTGCGGAAATTTTCGAAAACGGTAAACACCCGCTCCCGCACTAACGCGGGTTCACATGAAACGTGTTATCTAATGCGCCACAAAATGATTTCTTTTAAAGTTTTACGACTAGACACAGTTTCATTCATTGCTCTGCATGCCCTTTGTAAAATATAAGACATATGTATTTATTTATGGTTAAAAACTATCCTTTAAATAATATATTATTTGAATCGAAAACTTTCCAGTACTTACACATCGACTGTAACAAATTTACGTTTTTGTTTATCCATTCAACAAAATAACTTTTTTGGAATATTTATGTGGTACAACCCGATACATCCTTTATTACAAAGCTAAAATTACATACATACTACATAAAGATAACTACAATATTTGTTTTTTATCGTCTAAAATCCAATAAATCATTATTTTCTCAGCTCGAAAATTGTATTTCTTATCTAAATATTCTAATAATCTAATATAGTATACTAAACGTGTAATACTTCTCTTTTGGCCAAATTATCTCCAAAAGGAAAAAAGTTGTTAAGCATTTTTTTAAAGAGTCGCGCAAAATCGCAAGATCGATAAAAGATGCGGGTTTAGGTGTAAGTTTCGCCTGAAAACAGCGGGTGCTTAAGTGTTAATGTAATCTGCTGTACCTAGTGAAGAAGAATAATTCCAGACTTCCCGAACCGGTCTAGTTGAAATTTTACGCAGCCATGATATCTTCATTCAACCTTAACCAACGTTTGCCTTCCACTTTGTAACGATTTGCAGAAAGCTGTACATTGGTTACTTGATGATGTATCGGAAGTATTTAATTTTATGGTGTTTAATGGATCCTTTTAGTTTAGAATCTCTTAAGTAGCAGTTGAAATGCGGTTTCTTCCGTATAAGATGTAGACAACAAATGTGATCTCTAGGATATGCCATATTAGAGAAGTTATTTCGGATAAAGCAATTAAAACTAGATTTTCAATGATATTTTGCAGAAACTGATAGATTGCAAAATACAAATACTATTTAGCATTTACACAACTTTTGAGATGGTAGCTTATATAAAGAAATTAATCTTCAATGTTGGAAAAAAGAGTGGATCAACATAGTATTAAACAACCTCTTAGTTCATAGTTTCTCAAACTTTTTGTATCTGTCATCCCTTTCATAATATGTAGTTATAATAAAAAAATATGTCGCTTGCACATCAATGAATATCAGCTTTAAAAAAAATAAACTTATGTTTTAAATTATTTTGAAGTGCTTCAAGATGATATTGGCTAAAAAAACAACGACGTAATCCGAAGGGGTCTATTTATAATGGAAAATCGACCCCAATCATTTCAAGCCAAGATATTGAAAAATTCTTCAATGCCTTGACTTATTTTTAAAAATTGGAGCGGCAACCTCTTGCGCAATTTCATTCAGAAAAATACACCATAAAATATAGGAGATTTTGATTTGGGAGCTATTGTTTAATCTAGATTATTCTCCACCATCGGATTTTCATAAATCTTCCGTTCTATATCAGTTTTTAGACACAAAATAAAATACGAAATCAAATGCCCAGTAATATGGATTGTAAGTACATCCATATTATTTCGATAATGGAAGTTAACTGCGACTGAGCTAAGATAGTAGTCGGATAGATGTTCGACGAAAACTATGAATTCAGGAAATTCTTTATGACACTGACCAGGGGGTATGTAAACGGAAAAAAACTCATTACCTCCGCATGCTTAATAAAAATATTCATGTAGGTAGTTTAGGGCGTTGGAATTAATTAATTTAGTACCATATATCCTTTGTTGAAAAAATAATTATTAAACAAATAATATAAATTACAATCCTACTAAAATAGTAATAAAATTTGCGAGTGTCGTGGTTTGACACTGGGAGGAATATTAGTGTGACTTACATATTTAGAATCTTTAAAATCTCAATATGGTTGAATGAACAGTCCAATGAATTGAGTCCAGTCCAACAAATAAATAAAAATATGTTGTTTTGTATTGCCTTTTTTTGCACAACCAATATCTTAGAATTTTACTTTATTTTTGGCGTACAAAAAGTTTTCCATGTATTCTTGTGTGCTTGGTGAATAATACTCGTTTTTTAATAATGTTTATTGTGTACAGTAAACCCTCATTTATATAGGTCATATAAAAATAACTTTGCAAAAATTCAATACGAATGGTTATTGCATATAATCTTAATGCGATATAAAGTAATAAACGACCATTTTACGACAAAATAAATTAGTATGTCAACGATAAGCCGAATTTTCTTATCATTGACATACTATGCGTTCGGCAGGGCCGGTAGAGTGCATCGTATTTACAGGCGTATCACTATCGGTTTTCTCCCGTAATGGCCTCCCTCAATGCACACACTCGCGTATCTCTTCATTATTAACGGGACCCGGTCGCTTTCTCCGCACGCATCTTCTTTGACTCGGCACTATCAATTAATCGCCAGATGAATGTGTAATAGAATATTGCGTAGAGTAATTGCATCGGGAGAGTGCAGTCGCAGTGCAAGTGTGGTCTGCGCAGCCGCAGGCCACTGCGACTGAGCATGTCAAACGCGACGGAAAATTAATTATCATAAATCATCGGGAGATTGTTCCCCGTGTCGTTTCTAAAATGTTAATAAATCTAGAACGGTACAGGGTGGTCAGTATCACCACTTTGTATGGTCGTGGGTTGCGGTGACCTTGAAGATGTGCTAGGAAAACTTCGAAGCGATTTTCCAACGGTTAGTAAATTTTAATTCAAAATATACAAGATTCGACTGTATTTAAATTTAAATACAGTCAGTCATAGACTTGTGAGATTTCAACTTACGCGATTTCGGACTTACGCGATTTTTAAATGTCATGGTTTCGTAGATTTCTACGGAGCTATAAGGAGCCAGGCCGCTATCCAGGCCAATTCGGTGACGTGTGTACTACAGGAAGTGCCCGTAGCACCCGAACAGACCGTAAATTAAATACAAATTGGCCCTAGCCTCGTCTAATTATTATTGTTACAATCCGCACGTTGGCAGCTCGACTTCCAGACTCATGACTGGCGACCTCACCCGTATTTGAAGAACCTAGATAACCTGGAAGAAGACCGTCACAGTTCTGGCATCAGGGATAGGACGAACGTATCTCTGCTGGAGATCTCGTAGTGTCCTCCAGGTGGCAAAGACCCGCCTCAGGGTTAGAAGACCCCTTATGTATGTACCGGATGACTGAGGATGAAAAGTTAACTACATATGAAAACATCGTAATGAGAAGAGCATATTGTGAATCCGGAAAACCTGTCCACCTCTAAACTGAAGTTGAGCCTGAATAAGAGAATGTTGTGTATATGGTAGGACATTCGAGGACCAATACATTTTGAGCCGTTGAAGCCGAACGAAAAGCTTAATTCGGAGAGGTACTGTTAGCAATTGGATAATTTAAAAACAGTACTCCATGAAAAGAGGCCGGTGATGTTCGATAGGAAGGACGTCATACTGCTTCGTGATAATGCTAGGCCACATACTGCTTTGGGTAATCATCAGAACCTCGCGGAGCTAGGCTGGGAAATTCTGTCGCATCCACCATACTCTCCGGACCTAGTACCCTCTGATTATCACTTGTTTCTGTCCTTACAATTTTTTTGTAGGTCAAAAAAATCAAAAACGAATCGGACAAGCATTGGTTAAATTTTTCGCCTTTTTTCATAGTATTACCTACGAAATACGTTTAGGCAAGCAGTTAGAGCTGTTGATGGACAGAACGGAAAATCGTTAACCCAATTTTGGAAAGAGTACAACATTTATAAAGCTGTTCAAAATAAATGGTGATGGGTGGAGTGAAGTTGCAATATCTACCAAGAGTAACGTGTGGAATAAGCTCAAGCCACGATTGGTTAAGGAGAGTAGTACACCTACCGAAGAAGTTGACGTAGTTATTCAAGATCTTGATGAAATGACCAAAGAACTAAATTTAAATCTAGTGGAAGAAGATTTCGTTAGTTAAATAGAATAACAGTCATTCAACGGAATTGAGCAACGATATATTGATGGAACTTGAGAACAGGCGAAAATAAGATTTTTTTTTCAGAAGAAAGGGAACTAATGGAACAACCCAAGGAATTTGAAACTGCGAAACTGAAGATGGGTGAATATTTAAATATAATCCGGGATGAATTAGCTGATATCGAAGCTCAAGACCCTGATCCTGAACGATATGCAAAAAATACAGAAGTAATGAATCTGCATTGCAAGCCACATTTGTACTATACAATGTATATACAGTAAACCCCCCTATAACGTCAAGATAGGTTCCACGTTATAGAGAAGGGGTAGGGGGTTATAGAGCGGTGTTTTCAGTAAATAAATTTAGAAACATGCATTATGTGTGTAAACCATTACATTTTAATTTTTCTTTTTTTTACATTTTCACGTGTTACCCAACGCAAATGACTTGACTCGCTTTACTTTCACCTATCCTCTGAAAATATAACATACTTTTTTCCAAAAATGCTTCATTTTGTGCTTTTCTAGACGCGAAAACCTTTGGAACCAAGTAATTGCATAATTCGAAGACTTGCTGTAATTTGATAACTTAAAATTATTTTTTAATGAAAAGGCTTTTAGTTCTCTTTAGCAAAAAAGCTCATATGTCTTCTCAGGGTTACTGTCAACGTATTACCACGCAACGTTGATTGATATATTGAGACCTTCCTCACAAAAAATATATTGAATGCAATCCTATCCCAATACTGTAATTAAACAATGAAAATGTCATGGCGAAACTAATAAAATTTTATTACAGAAAATTTAACCTTCACACACAACAAAGACGTTATATCTTTAGATGAAAAAAATCATTGTTATTCAATACATGTTTTTCAGTAACACCGATTTCAAATTACAGACACATCAGTTGAACGACCGTTATTAAATAGCGAAATTTTTATTCATTCCGAATTTAAATTATATCCATTAGCGCAGAATTGAAAATATATCATCTAGAATTGGGTTCATACATATCTATGGAATATTGACGATCTGTCTGCCCACACAGTGCCAAGTCTTTTATTTTGGCATCGAAATTAAAGCGGGGGCATCGAATTATGACTATTCCCGATATGGTCCATACTAATAATGTTAACCGTATCGATGGAGCGGACCACAGCATTGTGCTATCGATTGCTAAACAGCCTGTGTACAATGCGATTGTATTCTAATTAACTCTAGTACAGTATCGCATTTCCATTTTATAATGATTAGAGTGGGAATTTAGTAATGAATTATGTAAAATCATTGTTTGCTATAAAAAAATGTGTTTTTATAGTAAAATGTTCATTTCCGTACGTTTTCGTAGATCTATTTAATTGCTGTAATAAAATTGCATCAATAATTAGTTCCTGATTATAATTTAAGTATTATTCGAGCAGAAATTGTACTGATTATTATCGCGAAAATAATCATTATATATGTTCACTTTCATAATGATCCATTCTAATTATGCCATGTACATTTGTATTAAATTATTATGTATGTGCATACTTTTGATGTGAGTTTTTAACTAAAATTACATGGTTTCTTTGGCTCGATGTCGTTAAAATCGCGTAAGACAAAAGGCGGTAACGTCTTTATTGTTGGCCTATTACATCGGTAGAATCGGCAGTGCCGACCCGGGGATTACAGATTGTTAGATTTACTAGCTTTTCTGCTTCAAATTAAATGCATTACTTTCAGTTTCAAACGACTATCGCATACTTACATGACTACAACTTTAAATATAGACTACGGGGCATCACTACATGCATATGAAAAGGGAACCAAGAATTAATCGCGCATTTTATTAACCGATATTTGAGTTCAGTCTCTGTTCAGACATGGTGAGGTAAGCAACTCTGTATTTTTTGTTGTTGAACTCTTGTTTAACATTATTCTTTTGCAATTAATTTTATTTTTTTGATAAGGGTAAAATGTCCATACCCGACACTGACAATGGACTACCCTCTAAACTTAATAATGGCGTATTGAATTTCTGTTGATTCAGAGCCTCGTTTATTCATTCAGAAATTATCGCAGAAATTCGCTTCTCTATGGTCTATAATACAGTTACATTTGAAGCTCATCGGGAAATCGAATAGAATAGAAAATTCAAACACAATTGAAAATTACCTCTGACAAAATTCAGTAGTTAAACTAAGAGGTTTAGCCACACCCTTCCATATTCACAAGACCACGCTCCATCCGATTATTTTCTTTTTGGGATCATAGAGCACACTTTAACAGAAAAACGTTTTCGAAATGCAACAAGGTTTAGAAAACACTTAATATTTTTCAATCACAACCAAGATTTTTTCAAAAAGAGGGTAAAAAAGCTGCGCGAGGGATAGTTGGGAACAATGATGAAAACTATTTTTTTATAGTTGTATGTAAAAACATAAGAAATAAATAAACATTTTATTGCTTATACGCGATTTCTTCTTGGTCTCCCTAAATATAGAGTTAATGGTGCCCATAAATCCAAATATAACATTACATTGTATTCAAATCATATGAGTGTATACCTTTTTTATAAAAATAGATTATTCTTAAAATAAATAGATATTCATGATATGCTTTATAATTTGGTCGATATTTTGGATTTTTCTAATAATCAATATGACGCATAAATGACACGAACACTCAGCGGTGTCCCGTCGCAGACTGAGGACACGCCGCCGATTACCGACACTAGAATGGGCTCTACGATAAAACGCAGAAACGCACGTCCAGGAAGAGTACGGGCAACGAACAACTAGGGAGAAAGAGGACCCCGCAGTGGTCGGGAGCACCTGCACCCCCCAGCCGGCCTGTACTGGTCCAATACGGACCTGCTTCACCGGTGAGACGTGCACCTGTTTCCCTTCCCGCCCAACTCCGACTCTGGACCGCAAGAGTGCGCTTAGGACGAATTGTGCGGGGTTGCCAGTCCCGCATCACTCTTCATCCGTTACTTACATAACGTTACGAGGTAAACGTTACCGACAGCCGAGTTCTCGCAGAACGTGTCGGCATTAATACGTTTCACTCGCACTCGGTACATTGTACCAGATACTAGCGAGAAAAAACATTGCGCCCGTGGCAACAGAAACTAATACCGTTATTTTTATTTTTTTCGCAATTGCGGACAATAAAGGTTTTAAGTTCTTTAGACTTTTTTAGACATTACAAAAAGTTTGCCACGTTTAATATTTATATTATAAGAGTTATTCTAAAAAAAAATGGGGTTGCAAATAGACCCCATCGGCATGGCTAGGTTAAACACTTTAAAAAATAAAAATAATTTAAATTGTATAAGATTCAATACCAGTATTTTTTTCTTCTAAATAGAAATCTCAAAGCTGCAGGAGATATGCGAATTAGTATTTTTTTACTCTACTTATGCACCATTTTTTTGCCATTAATTACTATGAAAAAAAACACTCTGAATCATATTTTTCCTAAAAAAATATTTATTGTTTATGGTGTTAAACGCTTTTAGGAATTCTTTATTTATTATTTATTTGGCAAAACGTCGTAATTTCATACGTCGTACCTACAGAACTTGATAATAATACTTAACTTTAAATAAATAAATATATAAACTCGAAAATCTGTTAACACCTTCCGTCTGCATTAACCATTTCAACTCCGTGGGCCAGACGTATTGGCCCAAAAGATTTTTTAACAAACTACTTAGACCATTTTTTTTTATTATTTAATTTAAATAAAGGAATTTTATTGAATCGGATATCAAATCAAACCCTATAGATGTTTCTTATTTATTTTCCCAATGAATATCTCGTTTTATAAATTTGTAAAAAAAAATATAATGAGAGTAAATCATAGATTCGACTAAATGTAGACAGAGTGAAAAGGGTTAACCCTTTATTGTTTTATTTTACACATTTTGGTACACTTGGCAGAAATGTTTAATCAGTTTATAGATAGATGGATGAGTGCAATTGACAGTTTTTTTTAATCCCAATCCCTTTCAGCCGCGATTTAATCAAATTTTTGTTGCAAGATATTGCAGATTATTTAATCCTTAATATTCTATAGATACAGACCAAATCCTGAATTTTTACATTGATATCTTTATCTGAAAATGTAGCGATATTCCCAGTGCTTCATATGTATATAAGTTATCGTCAAAAACTTCAAGAATAACGGAAACATAAGTCCAAACGGATATTTTTAATTTTCGCTAATGGTTCTGTCCAAAAAATATAGAAAATACATTATAATATGATAAAATGTTTACAGATTAGCTTCCCACACAACGCTTAAATGTTTAGAACATTTGGAAAACTTATCGGCCAAGGATTTAATTGATATTTTGTCAATATCTCTTAACATCAATAATAATTATATATTTTTTTTTAAATTTCAGATCATAAAATAACTGTTGCTGAGTTCCGCGATCAATGTTGTTCAAGTGTTAAATAATTTAAATGTTCTTTGACAACCAGTGCCAGTGCTGTGCGGAATGTGTTAAGTGATATAATTATTCCCCGAAGAGCTGAAGAAAATCGCCAGGCTGGATCTATTGCACAGTGAGTGAAAATGCATTTTTTTAATTATTTTTTTTAGATATAAACTGTCAATTTGTTAATGGTAATTGGCATTTCGTTATACGCCGAATTACATCTAGGTGGTCTTAATAATATCATAATGATTGAATACGTGATTTATTATATAGCTGTAAATATGAACGACTTGTCGGCAATTTCTAAGTTCAGTTTTAACAGGTCAATGTGAACAGCATTTCAGCAAAAAAATTAACTTCGCTTAATCCATTGAACGTTGTGCGCGTTTTATTTCAATTATCTCGCATTCATTGCCGAGCACACGGACTATATTAGATTATATCAAAAAATATATTTTATGCTTAAATTACGTTACAACCTATGGGTTTTCATCTTTCAGTTTTCTAGACTTTTTTATTCTAAAAAACATATTTTAAAAACAATCTTACAATACAGTTATTGCAATTATAAATTTTATTTAAAATATCTACGTAATTGAAAAGAATAATTTTATTGTCTTATATTGTATTGCGCAATAAACTGTGAGAATATTACACTCATGGGAAATGTATCTTATATAATGTTAACATTATGATTTTTTTTATTATATTATACTTAATATGTACAATGTATGTACATACACGTTCGGTATAACGGATCTCTATGAGAAATAATTAATGAATAATTTTGTTGTACCATAACACTTACATTTATGCACGCGTGGAAATATCATTAATGTTTATTTTATTTCAATAATGCGTGCGATAAATTGCAGATAGTTTTCTATATTCTATATTGAAGTTCAATGCCTGACATTGACATATGCCGAAAATTAGCAAATTAACGAGAGCAGCATTCTGCGAATGTCTCTCCCACCGCGGCGACCAAAAAGAAATTAAGTAGCCTCGTGACCAAAAGCTGTCGTTGACTCCTCACCGGCTCCTCGGGTAATGATATGATTCATGCATAATTTATAAGAATCATCTGGTGTTGTTGGTCTTCCTCCCGCCACCATGTTACGGGGGAAGAGGGCCGCGGCTCCCAGCTGGAGGAGGGACCCGCGGCGGCGCTCCATTGTTCCTCACGATTTATTGCCCACGAACCAACAGATCCGATACTCACTTTATATGTAGCGGCTTATTTCGCTGCGTCTGTGCCGAACCACCTGTACCGCGGCACACGGGGCGGTTTTGCAACAAGAAAATTGTATAATAAATACGCTAAAAGGAACCAACTTCATAATTTGTGCTTATGATGTGTGCATTTTCATTGTAAGACCCCAGATTTAATTCAATTAAAATACTAAAAAAGAGATAAAATAAAAATTCACAGATAAAATTTAGCATCACTAATTTTATATCTATCCAGTAGTGTTCATTGTTACAAATAATATTCAGAGTTGTTATGGCCAAAATAAAAAAAAATATACATTTCTATTACTAGCTGAGCATTGACGCATGATAAACAAAATTAAACGCTCTCTTTTCTCCTACATCTAATTATTATATTCCTCATTTTTCTTTTTTTCATTTTTCACACATCGTGATTATCGCGTCACTTAATCGATCCGTCACGTCGGCTTGAAAACCATCGAGTCGTTCAAAGGGGGTAAATTTATAATGAAAAATAGACCCCAAGCATTTCAAATCAACTAGACGTTTTTTTAAAAAAAAAATGATTTTTCCAATTTTTCAATGGAAATTACACAGTTTTACTAGCACTCGGCACATCATACCGGATGCTAGCGAGAAAAACATCGCGTCCATGGCTACAGAAGAGGTAATATTATTGTTTTGATTTTTTTTTCGTTATTGCGGACAATAAATGTAAATGATTATTTATAAGACAAATATAAAAATATTTGTGACATGTAAGATTTATATTAAAAAGGTTATTCTGAAAAAATAAATAGACCCAATCGGCACGGGTAGGTTAAAAATCAATTACTTAACTTCTTAATTATTATCATAATAAATCACTATTATTATACAGTAGAACCTCGATTATCCGGGGTATGGGGATACTAATTGGGGATGAAGGTAGTCCGGATAAGGACAAATCCGGATAATCGAAAAAAATCATAATTGACAGGAAAAGACGATTATATTCAGTATGAATATTATTTTTTATTCAGTTTTATAAAAAAATAGCTTCAATATTAAATTATTTTTTAACGACAAACAGTCATCTCACAAACATCTAACCTACAAGCCACTGTTACTTACAAGCCACTGTTACCTACAAGCCACTGTTACCTACAAGCCACTGTCACCTACAAGCCACTGTCACCTACAAGCCATTGGCACCTACAAGCCATTGGTACCTACAAGCCACTGTCACTTACAAGCCATTGGTACCTACAAGCCATTGGCACCCACAAGCCATTGGTACCTACAAGCCACTGTCACCTACAAGCCACTGTCACCTACAAGCCACTGTCACCTACAAGCCATTGGTACCTACAAGCCATTGGTACCTACAAGCCACGTCCACGTCGAAACCAACCCCGTCGTCCGAAGGGGGTCTATTTTTATAAGGAAAATAGACCCCAAGCATTTCAACTCAAGATATTGATGAATTATTTATAAATATCTTGACTTTTTAAAAAAAAAAGATTATTATAAGAATAGAAATAGTTATTCATGATATGCTTTATATTTATGTAATCCTATGGTCTATGTCTGCCTGTTGCATTTGGAACCTTACACCATTATGGTGACACGTTCTTTACTAATTTTGTACCCTAGTGCGGTATTTTCGTCTTGATGCTAAAGATTTATTAGGTAGTTTCTTGCAACAGCCGGTCTCGTCAGCATTATAAATAAATTATTCATCAGATCCTTCATCTCCACAAGAGCATGTTCAATGTGTCAATGAAAGAAGTGTTTGCTGAAGGTATGTCGGCGAAAGCTTTTCCCCATGAATTTCAAGTTCCTGATACCATGTCGTTCTTTGAATCTTTCAAAGCCAGCCCGAGCTTGCTTTGAATGGGAAATCTCCATTTAATCTTGCATTAAAACATATTGCCTATTTACAGAATAATGGACCAGATATTATCTGTCCAGATGATCGTCTTTGTATAAACCACATAAAAATACACACTTCAACTTCTTCATTTCCTGATTTTTTTATAACTTTACGCTCTGAGGTTCCATCTTCTGACATTAAACCATTAGTAAACTTTAAAACTTTTTCACTTTTACATATCCGAGATCGTTGACGTTCCGACACCATATTTATTAGACAAAAACCTGGACTTGTTGAAACTTGAACAAATGCATAGAACGCATTTAAACACGTACGTAAACAGCAGATGTGAAAATCAGCACGCCCGTACACAAAAAACTAATTCGTATTTTTTTTGTTTATTTTGACTAATCCGGATAATCGAAAATCCGGATAATCGCGGTTCTACTGTATATATGTAGTGCATTGAGGAGGGAGGTGAGTCGAGAGAAAGTTCAGGAGTTTTTTATTCTTCTTCTCAGCATAATATTTTTACCCAGTGGGAGACTTCCAAGGATAGATTTCCAAAGGGAATATGTGATTTTTGTTCTACGTTACGAAACTATTTACGTTAATGAATTTGGAGAGGGATTGAATTGAATCGAATAAGAAGTATAGTAGGATTGTGATGTTATTTCTGATAACTGTAACAGTGAATTCGTTTTTTTGCTAAGTATTATTTTTAATTCATATTGTATCTTTTGAATGTAATGTGTTGAGCCCCAAGTTTTGACAGGATTTAAAGGAGGGAAGATAAGAATTTGGTTTTTCCAAGTAAGATGGGGGTCGAATAATACCCCTAGGTGTTTTACATCGCTTGTTTGCTGAATTGTCGATTTTGTTGCAATTTATCGAAAAACATTTGCTTTAATTGGAATTTTGTGAAAAAAAATGGACCAAGTTTTATCCTATTCAGAAGATTATTTATCTCTTAATTTTTGTAATGATATCAGCAGGACTCAATTGTCTGCATAAAGAAGAATAGTTGTTATTTTTTGCACTTAGGGATAGGGATGTCGCTAGTGAATATAGGGAACAGTAGAAGTGAAAACTATATTTTGAAGAATGAAAAAATGCGAAAATTAAACATAAATAATTAGAAAAATAAAAATATTTTTTTGTGTATTAATGTTGACATATTGAGAGGTCGATAATTAAAGGATTTAAGAAAATGTTACATTCAAATATATTGATTTTTATCACAAAGAATTTCAAAAAAGGTAATTCAAAATATTTCATTTTAATTGCTTGTAACTTTTATTTTTAAAAAATATGTATAGAACGTATTAATTAATTAGAAATTAAATTGCAAGCTTAAATATGAATTAGTATAAAAAAAATTAGAAATGTATATATAATTATAATATATTTTATAGATTGATGCATATAAATTAATTACAGTCGTAGTAAAAGTATATTACTCTTACTACGACTGTAATAAAAGTATATGACCTTAATTATTCACAATGGGGGAAGAAAAATAAAAACAATAATATTCCTTTCTGTAATGCACGGACGCGATGTTTTTTTCTCACTCGCATCCAGTATGATAGGCCGAGTGCGAGTGAAACTGTGCGATTGACACGTGCAGCGACAGCGGCAGTCGACGGTGAGTTTTCAATTTATTGAAAACGTCCAATAATTCAATGGTTGCAATTTAAAATAAAAATTGCATTAGGTGAGTTATGTTCATTAAATGTAATTTTTCTAAATTCTAAATTTAATAAAAGATCCTTATCCAAAAAGGTGAAAGATACAGAATTCTGAACTGACAAATAATGAAAACTAGCTAAGAAACACTGAAAGTTAGAAAATGCTGATACAAAATTTATAGAGAACGCCATTTGTATTATCCATTCAGTAATTATGCGAGATTCGACAATGCTTAGAATGATGATTCGCAAAAAATCACTCGTTTCTTAATTTTTGATGGGTGTTTTACCTATTCAAGAACCGATCCCACTCAGTTTCGGTTGATTAGAATAGGACATTGCGAACTATTTGTCATATAAATAAATAAATCTGAATTTATTATTATATAATTTGATATTTGTCGGCTTTTTCTGGCTTTCAACGTCCGTGCGAGGGGGCCAGAAGCGTTTTTGCAATGACCGGATTGTGCCCATAAATAATTTTTGCACATCACGTACAGGCGGCGAGCACCACCGCCGTCCCGAACAAATATCTCATCGTTTTTTTCACCACGCCCCGAATGATAAATCAACAATTATTTTTCGTCCAGTTTAAATTTGCATTGTTAAGTGTGTTTTAACAAGCGTTAATGTTTCAATGGGTCGTAAATATTTCTGCGTTACATGCCGCAATGTAGGGCTGTCAATATCCAATAATACATCGAAAATATTCACATTAATCATGACACATCACATAAATATGATTACATTAAGCGTGTATTATAATTATAAGTAATGTAATTTGTATGTAAAATTATCTATAGCACGATATGAATCTGAATATTTTTTTGCGAAGAGTGTGCGTTAACCCTATGGAAAATGAATAAATTTAATTTACATTAAAAAAAATTAAATCGTGTCGTTATCTAAACACCGGCATAAAGCTTTTAAACATATCGGACAACATTAATTTCGATACGTGATTGCTCTTATTGTGGTTGAAATATGTAAATATACCGGACATGCCACTTGCAGTACAAACAGCGCTACGAGGTAACCATATATCAAGTCCAATGCAGATTATCTAAAATCAGGTTTTAATTGGTGGCCTCAAGTCAAATAATAAAGTGATTCGCTGAAATTGATACAATGGTATTCACTTCGAGATGTGCTCGCTGCTTTGATAAAATTTTCGCAGAAAACAAAAGACGTTCTCGAGTTGATTATGTGGCGTGTTTTTTTCGAATGATATTTTTTAAATTCATAATTACGAAATTAAAAAACGCTATTCTCTGAAATCTTTCGCAAATTCACAATTTCTAGCGCAACGCTACGATATCGTTTCGCTCTGATAGTACTAATATGAATAAATTAATATTAAGTATTGTATTATAACTGTCTTAACAATGCGTTAGTTACGCTCTTATCAAGATCGCATTCTTATATCATATCTGAATTCGACGTTATTTAAAATAAAAGATGAAAGACGCTGATGATTCACAGTTTACAATTGCTTCACAGTGAGCGGAGCGGAAAACGGAGTTTAGTAACGAGTTTCAAATTATCCATTTTTTTGTCGAAATCTAATTTCCCGAAAAAATAATCCTTATCGTTATTTTTATAGTATATACATTTACATAACAACGAGTCGTTTTTAAGTATAATTCTTCTTTACAAATATATAAATCTATGCAATTTTGTTAATCAGTAACTTACAATATTTAAAAAATATATTCGTTGCATGTTAAGAATTGGTGCTTATCAAATCTTAACGTTTTATTATAGTCTATATTTTTTTTATATTAGGTGAACTACGATAAATCATGCATATCTAATCAATATTTGTTATTAGTTTATATCATGATGTAAGTAGTCTCTCTATTAGATGAACAAAATAATTGATACAGTTGTAAGTATTCATTGAATAAATAATTATAAAACATATAATATAACCTGAAATAATATTAAAACAATTAACGAATGAGTTAAATCAAATTGATATTCTATGATATTATTTCCATCATTATCTCACTCTGTCATCTTTCTGTCAATTTTTCAAACCCCTGTAACAACTGAGAGTTTTGAAATAAATATATAGATGATTCACGATTATTGAATTTGTTGTGTCCTAATAAGTATTTTATCGACTTGATGAAGAAGCCAAATCTGTTGAATATTGGGGATACTTGAGAACCTTAAATTATTTCAAGGGTAATTTTTGTTCTGTTAACTGTTGTGTCATTGCTCAAAAAATTAAAAATTTTAAAGATGCAAGCTTTCGAGATAGTTCCTAAATAATATAACTCTCGCATGGTTGTGTTTAGCCGGTTATTGTCGAATTTTGATGAACTTTTTACGGTATAATTTCACTACATGCCGAGATTTGTATTTTTATTCTCTACCGAAAAACAATTTAACCTAACGTATCTAGTTTTCTGAAGGTTTTCTCATATATTTTATCAACATCTAATGATAAGCGTGAATCAAATATCACATAGAGGTTGAACATTGTAGAGAAAAAATATGTAGCATTCTGGCAAAGAAACTTCTTTTTTTATTATTCAACCGAAAAACTTCCAATTTCTTTACCTTTGGATTGAAAATAAGCTTTTAAACCTCGCCAATTATACGCAAACCGCTCAATTACTAGTAAAAGAGATTCATCACGTTGATGATGATGATTTCGTATGGCTTTTACTTTGCCATTGTTCGCATGCTCGTCGTGGTAGAGTTTCCTCCCCCATTTCGGAGCACGCCAAGAACAACATTAGTTGGCTACGTAATCCAGGTGCAGGTTGACCCACTAGCTTTCCGGATGGAGCGGAAGGCCCTCTTTGGGTCAGCAGGTAACGTGCACTTATAGCGATAGTCTAAAACAGCCACCAGGTGCAGCATTGCTTCCATCCGTACGAGTTTCCTCGTTGCCGCTACGGCCTGGGAACTAAGGACGGAGCGAGTTTGTAGGAAGCGGAAATGTGATGGGAAACGGCTCAAGGAACTATCCCGGCATTTGCCTCTGATTGGCTAGGGAGCCAGGTCAGCCTAGCCTGGATAGTCGCATCTCTACACCAGTTACTGGTGACAGAGATACAAAGAATTGTTTCTAGATACCTCTACGTGGTTATTCTAAAGCATGCGTTTCTACAGACCTTGACGTGATTAGTACTAAGCATGCTTTAAGTCTTAAGCAGTTATTAGTTGGTCAACAGATTAGAGTCTTCTAGGAATGAGTAAAGTAAATAGCGCAGCAGGGTGAATCAACCTAAGAATTCTGAAAATAAGAAGTAAGAAGCACTTAAATCTATATACGAATTAATATAGGACAACATTTTTTTAGATAATCGTCACGTTTTGCATATGAACCAAACTCACCTGATTATTTTAAGAACAAGACTTTCCATTCTTCTTCTCGTGAGTCAACGCCAGTCTTCACTCGAATCTCTTTGATTGTGGCTCTCCAGGATCCTCTCCATTCTGCATCTCGCATCATAGCAGTCCTTGTACGATACCAAGCGAGACGAACCTCTCCAGGCTATAATATCTTTTAGCGAGATGTCCAAAGTATCGAGGAATCCATTTTAGACACATAGTTAAGAGTTTGTCATATTTTTCGTTCCCCATTTCTTCCAGTACTGTTTGTGCGTTTTACGCTCCATGGTATTCTCAGTAAGTGGAAAATACTAGACTCGGCATTAGACTTTTTTTTGTCTTTTATACATTCAATATCGTGCCTTAACACATTACAGTCCGCTAATTTCGCGCGAATTTTTGCCAATGTTTCCGTAAAAATCGGGAATATTATACTATATTTAATATGTGAGTCAACTACCTGCGCGTGAGATTATTTTTATCTTTTGACTGCTAGATGTTTTTTTTAATAGTATATTTGCCTTGTATTTATCACGCGTAAACGCGTGAACGGACTGAACCCCGGAGTTCGCTAGCCCGCGAAAACGCGTGCACGGACTGTAATGTGTTTTAAGACGTTACTGTCTTTCTTTGGACAACTGCTAATATTTTCACTTAATAGTTTACAATTTTAATTACAGTTTGCAATTTTAATTACATGATTAACTTCTTTCAGCAACTTTATATATACCGAGTTTTGTATTCCAGAGTTGATTGTTGCAATAGTAAGAACTATACTAGCTTTTTCTGAAATACCAAGACAGTTTAACATTCAATCAACGATAACGAATTAGTCCGGGATTCTGGACTGCAATTTCAATTCCGGATTAATCCCTGCCATTTCGGGATGGTTTATCATGAAATCTTTTTTAATTATCCGTTTAAAAATACCGAAACTCAAACTGTCAGTATTGTACTGTTCGAACTATCCTGAATACTTTAAAATAATTTTTGTTCATTAATGACATGTAAACTAAATGTTATCATTAACAAAAAATGATATATATGATAGTTACCGTAAAAAAAAAATATTAATTAAACTGAAAAGTTCTATTGCATCCTAGTTTACTCGCATTGTTTGCTTTATATGTTTTTTACATCTTCGGATCCATTGGATAGTTTTTTTTCTAAAAGTCGGAAATATCACTTCTTCTTGGTATTACTAATATTATTAACAAGAATTTATTTTTAAAAACAAATTAGTTACGCTAGAAGCTTTTTTATAATTGAAATATTTTTTTGATTGTTTTTTTTCCATACGAATATCTTATCTTTCCTTGTAGTTGTTGATATTCCCACTGTGTGACTTGTCAAATGTGTATCGCTCGATTTATTAGAGCTAACGGAATGGACGTCATGGGTTTAATTACGCCGATGCCTTCGGCATCGACGTGTTTATCTTTGGTGTGACAGGTCGGGATAGTGCGGTGCTGGTCGGTTGCTGAAGGCGCCAACACTTCAACTGCCACCGCAAATTCTTGCCTCTTATCTGCCGCTTGGGTTTCCTATTCGTTTCAATTAGAAGGCACCCGTTATAGCTTGAAATGTCAAGGCTGAAAGACCAGGCGAAAGGTCAACGAAAGGACATCGGTTTTCCGCCAATGATCGAATCCGTGTTCAATAATGCGGATTAATTTTGCCAGGACGCGTGTAAGGTCAAGTTTAAATCGATTATTTACAATTAGAAGCATGCAGTTTTTAAGAATAATGAAAAAAATGCATCATACCTAATATTTTTATTTAATAAATAAAAAAAAATGGTTAAACGTGATATCAATTTTAAAATTTAATGATCTAACGTCTAACAAAGCCCTTTCGATATAAATCTTCGTACAGATCAATAGCGCCACCGTGTTCACTAAAATATTCTTTTATATCCACAAAAATATGATCAAAAGCATTATAAAGATTTACTGTTATTAAATAGCGAAATACTCTGCGTGCAATGTATGTAACTGTTATTACATATTACATAAATTATAGTTATTTATTTTTTATACACAACGTAAAAGGTAATTTCACAAATTTTACATGCTAACTCGCCAAGAAATGCAAAAATATTCTAGGTCACATATAATGTCTCTATTCTTTCATATTATTTGTTTCGACAATTACTAGTTTTGTTGCGGTAATAATAGCGAATTTAAAATGCAATTTATATTAAACGCGCCAACATGCGAAATAGTAATAAACCTACTGGATACGCGCGATTTTCTCGCGGTAATTTTAAGAAAAATATCATAGCGTTTTCCGAGCATAATCTTCGCGTCATTGATTAATCGATGAATTTAATCAATGACGATTTAATTTATAAACCCGTCTCACACTAGTGGCTTTTAAAGTAAATTGTTAAATATTAATAAACCAGAAGTGCTTATCTTATTTATCAGAGGCAGATTTTAAATTGAGATCGGAACGGGTAAATGGCGTCAATCGACACGTCCCATCGTTTAGCATCGATCAGAGATTCCATCCAATATATGTCTCGCTAATTGCAGACATCGTAGGATGACACATCTTGATCGAAGTTATGATTTTTAAATTGTCTACTCGGATTTTTAATGGCTTAAGCGTTCATAATCGCCTAGAAAATATTTAGAAATATCAATCACTAAATTATCCATTAGTAGTATGCCATCGATGCGATAATGATTTTTCTGGGTTAAAATTTAAAAGCGTTACCAATGAAATAATATTTTTAATATCGTATAAATGTGTACTTACGAAATCGCATTAGATTAATTGCAGAAAGTTTAAAATCCATTATGGTTATGACATAATATTTATCAATTATTACGGTTTCATATTCGAATTTTGCTTGTTTCTTGAATTAGATTTAAATAAATTACTTTGGACAATGTTTGAAAATATTTATTTATTATATAATGGTCTAGAAAATATCTGGATTAATGATTTGTGCGAGCTCTGCTGCTCAATAAAAATACAAGGCTTAATAAAAAGATTTTTTTCATTAATCCATCCGCCATGGCGGATCAAAAACAACCGCGTCGTCCGAAAGAAGTCACTCAAATACCCCAAGTATTTCAATAATTTTTATTTAATGAATTAATAATAACGCTCTCGGCGATATCTCGTCGCAGACAGAGTTCTTGCAGCACGTGTAAATCTGACGTTTCACTTGCACTATGCGCATCGTACCGTATGTGAGCGAGAAAAAACATCGCGCTTGTGGCAACAGAAGAGAATATTATTGTTTTTTATTTAAAAAGCGGACAAGGATGCAATATATCGTGATAATTGGTGTTATATTTATCTCAATGCAACATCGTACACACTCCTCTGCCTTCCAATCTGGAAGATCATGTTGATTCCATGATTTTGACACTTTGAACAGACACACATAACATCCTTCGATAGTAGTCCTCCGAAGCTTCAAAGCTTTATCCAATGATTAGCCATCGATTCGTCTTCTTATCATCTTCGTATCGTTTTCATGTTCGGATTTCGATATCTACACGTTTTATTCTGACAATAGACTGTTCCCTGGCGTTAGCGAGATGAAAAGTCTTCTACTTCAAGGCCCATGTGTAGAAGCTATAAAACTGCGTTGTTTTTTATGTGCTTCATCCGTAAAATCTTATTTAGTAGCACTACATTTTGTAAGCTTTTTAATGGCAGTGTCACGTATCGGAGTCGGATGAGGCAACAAGACTGAGATCGCACGGGCCGCTATTCAGGTCGAATCAGGCAACCATCGAAACCTTGGTTACTAGATTAAAGGGGACGCTTCTTTACTGGTCTGGGCAGTTGAAGGGAGGGACACAAGGACCGACACTTCGTGTGCAGAGGCCGTCATTAGGTATGGTACCATTTCCATTCGTTGATTTATCTTATTCCTAATCGTCATTAGTCTTAGACAGGTTTTTTAAGTATTCACATTCTACATCATCTTTTTGAAGTAAAGTAGCATTCTGCACATATGCCGAATTTGCTCCATTACATTTTTTTGGTCTACTTAATCCCTCACGGCGAAGAATGTATATTTATCAGTTTATAAGATTATTAAAAAAAATCACATCGTACCGGATGTAAGCGAGAAATAACATCGCGCCCGTGGCAACAGAAGCGAATATTGTTGTTTATATTTTTTTTGCAATTGCAGACAACAGAGGTCAATGATTGTTTATAATATTTATTCTTTAGACTATTTTAGACAAATACAAAAAGTTTTTGACATGGAGGATTTATAATAAAAGAGTTATTCGGAAAAATCAAAGAAAAACTAGGTTATCGTTAATATCAATTTTGTCCCCTTCAAATTAGTCTCCATCAGATACATTATACATTTGTGCCAAGATTTTTTTTTCAATCTTCAGAGCACCGCAAAAAATGCTAACCATTGTATTTGCCCACTAAATATTGTAAAGAATATGTTTTTTTTTAAGAAAAAATAATAAATTATTCAGTTTGAGAAGTTAATTTAATTCTCAATTATTATGCAGAGCTTCAACATAATGTTGACATGTGAATTTTACCATAAAATATGCTAAATTGGCAACTTCCTCATACAAATATTCAAAATTAATTAAACTTATATTTAAATAAATATTTTTTTAGTAGATCTGAATTTGAAATATTTCATCTGTGTATCTGAATTGAGAGCTATGGATCAATATATTGCAAATATGGACAATAATAATGTTTATACTAATAAATGAAATGTTGCAAAACAGGATTTCATGCAATCTACCGATCCGATCCTGTTCAAATGTGCGCAATCACGGTCTCATACTGTTAACCTTTGCTCTACGGCGCACCACTGACCCGCTTACTCCGATCTCATTCAAATTGCACAATTCCAACACCGTACTCCAATTAATCCCCGGCGCCGATTGACCATCGCGCATCGGCGATGGCGCAAGAGCGACCTTCCGCCTCGAGCCGATTCACGATTTTCTAGAAAATCGGCATAGAAAAGCCGGCGCTGCAATTAGATCTGTTACGAAACTCGGCGGCGGCGGCGGCTTCCAGCGATGAAACAATGCCGGTTGAAGATGGCCGGCTCTAGTGGTAAGTGGTCCACGGCAAGATGAATGGAGCAGGACGGTGAAAGGCTGATCGATCGACCTTAACGCGGATGCAATTAATACGAGGCGATCGGTAATCAACATCAGATTATTGATCTTTGTCTTGTGTGTGTTGTATGCGGCGCTGGGTTACGGTACAATTTGACCACGCATTCATCATAATGTTTTGCGCGTGAGCCGTCGACAACAATTTAAGGTCAATAAATAATGAATGTGTTTGGGTTGCGGCCGCGTACAGGATGATCCCAGGTGAAATTTAGACGAAACTTGATCAAATTTCATCCTGAACTTTTTATTTTATTAAATATATCACAAAATCAATACATAAATCACCTCTATGTTTGCACTAAGAATACGTTATAAACACTACTGTGTAAAAAAATATACAGCGCTGTATAAAAATAGGAGTTGAATCAAGAATCTATTTATTTTAATGTGTATTTAATATTTTTCGCATATGTATTGAGTAAGTAGCAAATTTTGCATATTGATCGTTATTATTCGCATGTAAACTTCTAAAAAACTATGAATAATTAAATGTTTGAATAAACCTAGCTCTCACTGATGAAAATAGATTTATTTTTTAATATGCAAAAGTACACAACGTAACTATATCTAAATTTATTATAACCTTTTCCACTCCGTGGGCTGTAGGGCCCAAAACATTTATTAGCAAATAACTTGAACCATATCCTTTATTAAATCGGATATCAGATCAAACCCTATAGATGTTTCTTATTCATTTTCTCAATGAATATCTCTTTTAATAAAGTTTTCAAACTCATAGATTCGACTAGAAGTGGACAGGGTGGTAAAGGTTAATATAAAACGGCGCCAATAAATTACGCGAGTTTCAATTATTGATTTTATATCGAATTCTTTAGATTTTAGTTTAAATCTTTACGGTTTTTTCAAATCATTTTAGATATAACAAATAAATTTTATTATGGGGTTTGAAAATGCGATAACAAACATTATTTACCAGTTTTAGATAGTTTTTCGTGCTAGTTTTCTTCTTAGCAAGTGCAATAAATAATCTAATATTTTTTAAAATAAGTATAAACTTATTGATTAGTCATAACAGATTTTCCTACTCAATTTTCTCTGTCATTGATTTTTCCACATATTACTTATTGATGATACATATAACCCCCATATAACGTCGAGATAAGTGCCACGTTATGGGGGGGTTAATTTTATTTTTTGATTTTAAGGAGATCAGTGCAACAAACATTTTAATTTTTCTTTTTCTTTACATTTTTACTTGTTTACCAGCGCAAATGACTTGATTCGCGCGTTAAGCGATATCCTTTCGTATTTTGGCTTACGTAATCTTCCTGCAGTTTGCGAGCAGGGAAGATCAACACGACATTTTATTAGTTAATTTTATAAAATTAAAAAATATTTTTTTGAAAATTATATTTAGCGTTTAAAAATATGTACGTTATAGGGGGGTTTGACGTTATAGGAAAAAACTGCCGCAAACGTTATAGAGGGGGACGTTATAGGGGGGTTTACTGTACCTTATTTAATGGATTAGTTTATAATAAATACATAATTAATACACTCCAATATTGAAAAATTATATTCATCATATTTTTATCGGTTTAATTCACAGCTGAATACCATCTTCGCTGTACCAGAACTAAAAATTTTGGCTTATTTAAAAATATTCATATATTTAATACTAACTATTAACATATATGATATTATGAGACACGAAAAAATAAGATATTTTTATTGCATGAACTTGCGAATTTAATGATCCCATATGTACTTGATTTTTTTATTATTTAAAAAATCTTAATAAAAATATTTTTTAATTATTATTTACTTGGAATTTTGATGTCTAAACATATTATTATGTTGTTGTTGTCAAACAATACATCTCTCTTGTTAATAAATGCTATGGAAAGCCTGTGGGAAATTTTAAAATAAAATTACTTTTTTATTCAAAATATATTTTTTAATCGACGTTTTAAATTTAATTTTTATATATTTTTTACTTTATCAAATACTTTGTTTGATTTTTCTGGTTGGTAAAGATTTATTTAATTTTGTATTTAAAACAATAACAAATACTCTTAATTAATTAGAGATAATTTCAAAATTAAATAAATAAACTATTAAATGAATTAATTAAATTTAAATGGCATAAACCACACAATCATTATTTATGATTGCGTTTATCTCGAAACGCGTCAATTAAGCGCATTTACCAGAACGAAATCGTACAATAATGATCGATTGATTTCGTACGTAACCGATTATTACGAGCATTTTCACGGCGTCAATATCGATCAAATCTCTATGCGAATAAATTCAAAACCATTCTGTACACGACGTTAATTTCTTCACTAAAATACACAACACTTGTGTTTATTGATGACCGATAGTGCGGACACGGACCGATGGCATTAATCAAACGTTTCACGGTGAGCGCCGTTGCCGAAGTGTTACGTGAGAAACAATCGATTCTAACGTCGACAATTTAAATTGGGCCGAAGCTTTTTTAAAAGCACACGGTGATTCAACGTTTTGAAAAAAAAAACGACGCCGCAAATCTTATGACATCGTCCGAGTACAAGACCGCAGCTTCCGCGGCTCGATTGCGCTCAATAATTGAAATGCGTGCACGCAAAATGAAATAATAACAAATTTGATTTTATCATTTTCGTGTTGTCGGGAGACACGACCGGTTCAAGTATAAATTATTTAGATATTATTCTTAGATTATTCGGATTGTGTAGGCGCCGAAACACTATGGGAAATTCTTACGCGGTGAATGAACATTACGCAGCCGGAACCGATCCGTCCTGACAATTGTCAGAGGCTGTGACGCTAATAGACGCCGTCAAGACACTTTCATATTAATAATACCGAATCCGTAATGTCTAGATAATATAGATATTAGCGGTTTAGAAAGCCAATTCAGAATTGTTTCGTTTAAATAATTATGCGGCGGATGGATTGGATTTATCTTTTTTTTCAGTCGAAATTCCATCTAGATTAACATTCCGGTACGTATTTATCCTCACGAATCTCTAATTTATACGTCGCATTCGCGATAAATAACGACAATATCAGACACATGTAGGTGTTTTGAATTTATTTCGTCACGGAGTTATCATCGAATATCTAATAAATGGCGTGTTAATCGATTTTATATCGCACATGAGCAAAAATTGCAATCAATTCGATTTAATGAACGTTATGTAACTGCAAATTTTATGTTGTCTGTTGTTTGTGCGAAATCAATTTATGTAATATACGTGCATGTAATAAACACTGATAAATAATTCTGAAATTTATTATTATTTCTGGATGCGACCAAGTATTTTTTATGATAACGTAACAGTGAAATCGCATACGGTATTATCCAATGCATGAAAATTCCGTATACAGGAATGCACTCATTTTCCGTCGAACGTTTTCAAACTGTTGCGCATTTCCCGCCGTTTTTTCTCGCCATAATAATCCGTTGCCGGCGTTTGACATTTGCTTGATTATTCCGATGATTTTTTTTTCATGCAAACGGCTTTCGACCTCGTCGGAATCCACCAGTCGCCATATATATCAAGTTACAGTCGCGTGCCACAACATATCCGCCTCTATTAGATATGCCATTATCTTCCGCCCATTTGTAATTCGCTGATAACAGGGACTGCTAACAAATTGTTTTTCTTCTGTTCGTAACCCTCCTGAAATCAATCAATAATAAATGAGATTTATGTCATTATCTAATTATTAATATGAACCTCTATGTGAGATGTTTATGATATAATTTATATTGTAGAGGATCAGAATTTTTAAATATGAAAACTGGTAATGATTCTGCATGAGGTTATTATTTTGTATATTGCCGGCTTTATTTATTAACGCATTACTGTAAATATAATCATTGAAATAATCTTACAACTTACTGTACAAATATTTAATAGGTTAAAATATTAGCGCTTACACTTACATGTTTTAATAAATTTCACAGAAATTTTCAATAAAATTCCATGCCGGCCAAGAAAATCCATTTTTTTAGTCTAGGAATTTTATGGGCAATTCAGTTCTAAAAATAGTCTGAATACAATTAAAAATAATTTTATTATTTATTTGGGACCCCAAGTTTTTGATTTTTCTCGAATAACATATAAATACACATGTCACGAACTATTTTTATTTGTTTTTAGAATAAATATTATAAATAATCATTGACCTTTATTGTCCAAAATTTTGCCTCAAAAAGCAGTTACGTTACACCTAATGTCACTTGAAACCAATGATCAGGTGATTATTTCTAGTCGTGCCGATAGAGTCTATTGGGAACCCCAAGTTTTTGATTTTTTCGAATAACTTCGACATTTAATGTCCGCAATTGGGAAAAAAATTAAAAACAACAATATTCGTTGAAAAGTGCGCGATGTGTTTCCTCGCTCGCATCCGGTACGATGTTCCGAGTGCGAGTGAAACCTTGTGATTGACACGTGCCGCGAGAATTCAGTCGGTAACTTGTTCTCAGTCTGCGGTGGGACATCGCCGAGTGCGCTTGTCATTTTGGCGTCATTGATTAGTTTAATCCAAAATATATACTAAATTATGAAGCTTGACTTGCAATGCTTGGGGTCTTTTTTATATTTAAAAACAACTTTTCATATAGTTTTAGGTCGTTCCATAAGTCTTTGCGTTTTTTTCTTACATTTCCTCAAATACATTCTAAACTAATGATAGTTATTGTATTCCTTTAGTAAATAGTGGTAGTGTCGGAGGTTCTCTTTATTAACGAGATATTTATTAAAAAAGACACTAAATAATAATGGCGGTGGTGATGAAAAATAATGATATGCTTTATGAGTTTAAATTTGCGATAATAGCAGTTAAAAACAATCCTAGTGCATTTATTGGGGATGTAGTTAAACTAAGAAAGTTTTAACTGTACATCTAAAATCCCCATCCCTAATGGTTGATCGCAGGGGATGCGTTCTCGGCAGGATCGCGATTAACGAAATTGCTTGAACAACGGGGGATTTATAAAACAATATTTTTAAATTAATAAAATAAACATTATTAAATAAAAAACTCATTTATTTTGTTCCACGTTGCAAAAAGATTTTCTTGTTTGACAAAACTGGCAACTGGTTTTTAGAACAACTTTTCATGGAAGAAAGAAGAGTTTCTGATAAAAAAAAATGGTTTCAATTTTAATTCTGCGGATGCATTTACGCCGAGAAAATGGTTAGATGATTTTCTTTTCCTCTATAGAAATTAGCATACGTGGCATTCGTTTCCGAAAGAGTGTCATCTTGTATACCTTTTACATTAAATTCCAAAGGACCGTTGGATATTTTCGGCTAACTTATCAATTATTTTAGGACTATGCAAACTTTATCGTTTTGTTATCCGATCAAACTAACCTTTGTTTGCTTTTAAATCTTATTCACCTCCATGTTGAGATTCTAAATTATTCTAAAGACTGATTTATATATTCACAGGAATATGATGTTGATTTAGTAAATTGAGGTCTTTTAACCGAATACTCCATTTCTCATTATAATTTTCTATTTCTATCAAAAAACCTTTGCTTCACGAATCTTTTTTTAAAGATCACTATATAATGAATCTGCACTATCAATAGTTTAAAAAAATTCGTTCCGGAAAATTTGATATAAAAAAATCTATATATTATGTTGTTATTGTACATCTGAAGTGGATTCTTTATGTCAACACAAAACGTAAGAGGCAGTGTTTGAGCATTGTCAATCAACCCCCAACTCCTACCCCAAGAACAAGATTACAACATAAGAAGATAATGTTTTGCATTTGGTGAGATATAGTTGAATTATAAGTAGACAATTATGATAGACACTTATTGTGCTCAGCTAGATCGTCTTAAAAAGGTTCTGACAATAAAAAGACCAGCCCTTATTATTCGAAGAAGGGTCATTTTACACCAAGATAATGCTCGCCCACACGTTTAGAAAAAATCAATGGATTTTCTAGGGCACCTTTTCTCACCCACCTTATTCTTTGGATATTGCCATAAGCGACTATCATATTTTTAAATCCTTGCAATATTTTTTAAGCGGAAAATAGTATAAAATAAAAAAGGATATTAAAAACAATTAATTTATTGCATCAAACAGTCAATTATTTTTAAATTAGATATCAAAAGATTAATTAACAGATGGAAATTGATTGTAGAAATTTATAACGCATTTCACTTTATGATTTTTTCGATTTATGCAACAATCCATTCTTTCCATTTGTCAAAAACCTGTAGATTTGATTTGTAAAAAGGTGTATTTGATTTGTAAAAAGGTGCATTTGATTTGCAAAAAGATGCAATTGATTTGAAAAAGGATGCATTTGATTTGAAAAAAGTTTTATTTGACGTGAAAAAACTGTATTTAAATAATACTTTTTGTTTGTAATACTTGTATGAGGCATATATTATTTATATTTAATTTACATAATGCTAAAAAAATAAGGATGATCATAAAATGATTGCGAAAAATTTTTGATATTACTCTCGATAATTAATATTATTACAAGATGATTATTAATACAATAAGTATTTTTTTATGGTTTGATATGAGGTTTGTCCTATTTATTATCGAGTTTTTCGTCGTGCTAAAAAATGGTGCACGTTCTATAATTGAATAACACTGAGTGGCGTACAGTTGGTCACATTGCCAGACTGGTCCAGTTCCGATTGGCAATGAATAATTTAATCACGGGCTGTCATGTCAGTCATGTCCATCGCAGGGTCTGAAGGCTAAGTAAATTACTTAGCGGTTTTGTGACCAGGGGCGTAATGGTCGTAGAGAACTGCCGGCAGAGTGAGATGGCACAATTACCTCACACCGAGTAATGCACTGCCATTGTGCGGCTATTCGCACTCGTAACATTCCCATGACCCACTGAAGAACGGTGGTAATGAACTTGAGGATTACCGCGATTGGGGAAAGTCTGGGACAGAACGTAACGCCAAATCATTCAATTATAATAGATTTTTTTGCACAAAAAAAATTGTTACAGATCTGTATTATGAATGTAACGTGATTTGAGAATCATAATACATTATTCATTCATATCCATTATATTTGTTGACATTCTTAAGCGTTCTCAATCTCAATCGCGTCTGATTCATCGCATTTTTTAGAAAATATCTTCGGTATTTTGATTAGATATGTTTGCTATTTCTACGCAAGACAATTCCACCAGTTTCACCATCGTCGCAATTGTCAATCATTCGCCTCAAGCGATTATTTATTTTATATGTCTAGTTTGCCAAAGACGTGATGTAACAATTCATGATGATAGTAAAATTAAAACGGTAATTTTGTACTTACGTATTAAAATTTATAGTCACACAATTATACAAATTGACGTTTAAATATTAGATTTCATAGTTATACAGTTATTTTACTATTTTCATTTGAAAAATAAATAAAATACAGCATTAATCATTTCCAGTATTAATTGGATTGTTCGTAAGTATTTTTTTTAAACTATTCCATGATCAATATAATTTATTTAATAGTTTTCGGGGTTAATCTTGGGGTTAAAATTCCGACAACAGTCGCCAAATTATCGGGTCTTTTCATCGGTCAAAAAATTTTACATTAAAATATACATGTTTATATGGCTTAATGCGAAATTTTACCGTCTTATGCATATATGCATACGAAAATCGGCAATAAAACATTTTATTAAAGAAGGTCGCACCGGTCGCGCAAGGCCTTCTGCGGGACATTGCCTTCTGAGATCAAAATAAATTTACCACTTTATTGTGTGCAACATTGCCAATTTTTTTTTATATTGTTGTTATTGGCAAATTCCGCTTATTATTCGGTTATTATGTAACAGAATTGTGTTGAATACGCAACAGTGGTATAATATCCTTATACGTGAATTTATTGTTTATGGTTCAAGGCGAAATTTAGCAGAGCAAATTTTCGCAATATTTTTTTGAATCCAAGCTTTAATCTTCGGTCATTATGCCGTACGTATTTACGTTGTAACGACGTGGAGAATAAATAATACCGTGTATAAAATTATATTTGCGCGTTTGTTTTGCGTGCGAATTGAGCAATTCGATCCACTCTTCGTCACTCTAATCCACAGTTCCTGGTAATTTGTACTTTTAAATTACACTTTTAAAAAAAAAAGTAAAATCTCACAATTATCTTGATTCGACATCATAATGCCTCAAACCATTACACCGATGTGATCATGACTAACATTTTCTCAAAATCTATCATTGCGCCTAAAGAATATCACATGAGTAATACATTTTCTATTAAAGTTCATACTGATTGACATATGACACATTTATAATGATACGTGACGCTTTATTGTATGCGCCACTGCTGAAAATAATGTTTTCCATTGCCGTAAAGCTGTAGCATCGCGGCTATAATAACATTTAATTATCTCGCATTGATACCGCAGCGTTATAATAGAGCGGTCGTGTCTGTGGGGTATATTCTCGACACATCCCTACCAATCAAAGGATAAATCGAAATATAATTATTTCCACGTACGCCTGTATACAATTTAAAATATCATCGTCACGATCGTGACACCTGCGGTGTGTTGATCGGCACCATCACAATCATTACTCGAGCCATAAATTTTTATTGATTCATTTTTTTCGTTATTAATAAATCTATTCCGTCCAGCATCCTTCTGGCTTCAGCCTGGCTGGCTTCTTTGTCGAATGGTAATTTCCATCTAATTCCGTTGCGGATTGTGTTTTCCAATATACACCAGCAGTTAGTGGTTAACCAAACACGATCGCCCTAAACACTGTGCTATGGTGAATTTTACATATATTTATTAGCATTTGATTTTTTTGATATTTCATCATGGTAAAACAACATAGCCATTTTTTCACTATATACGCTTTATATATTTCATATATAACGTAGTAATTAAACAGGTATATACATATTGTGTGCATAAATAAATCTGGTCTCTAACGGATTTTTCACCACAGAGCCAGTAT
>JAGXCT010035277.1:113285-141691 GCA_022495035.1 Philopotamus ludificatus
GCAATTAACTTTAACAATCATAATTTTATTGTAATTACCTCTAAGCTATGACGGGTATTATGCAGGTCGATAACCAGGGTTAAACTAGCTTGCAAAATTAAGAGTTGACGTCTTGTCCTCGTATTTCACTGGATACAGTCCCTGTGATTTATTTTTATTCCTGAAGATTTGAATGGACGAAATATCGTTTATCATTGGAGATATAAAAAAAACAGATTCGCTGAAAGGGTTAAACGAATAATCGAAACATGGTTTCCAAAAGAGCTTCGAATCTTGTAAAAAGCTCTGGTACTGGTGTAAATATTAATTAATAAATAAATACAATCCATCGTTCTTAAAATCGAATGAGTTTGTTATAAAAAAATTGCAATTAAAATTAAAATAAAAACAATTGCGACCGTTAAAAGCCACTGGCATTTATCGATTTGTCCGGCTGAATGTGTACGGCAGCAGCTCCTTGATATCTGGAGATTATTTTTTTATTTATTAGAAGCCACACACATTTATATGCACATTTCCATTCGCGCTATTAAATACCGGTAGGAGCTTTCGATCTGTTCCACCCGATTAAGCGCGTTAAGTTCCTATTGAGCGTGACTACTTATACGAGTCGAGATGAATTCATAAGCTCCTTATCCCCGTTTTAATGACATGACGAATTTTAGTGACATGTCATTAACAACCGCCACTATCAACACGTAAATCTCCGCATTCTAATTTTCGTGTTACGTGTGTTCGAGGGGGGAATTAATAAAATGAATAAAAAAAGGAGAATGAAATAACGCGCCATGACTAAATTTTAAGAATGTGCCCGGCATCCATTCATAAATTCATTCATGTCGCGGTCGAATTATAAAAGACCACCGCGCTCACTTATAATAATCTCTATATTATTTATGAATTATGTTAATATTTTATCTGGGATTTATCTTAATTTATATATCTATTTTATCTCGAGGAGAATATTTTAGCACAAAATACATCCGGTAGTTGGGATTCTTCTTGGACAATATTTCATGCCTGAAGAGCATGACTGTGATCAATTTTATCATCGAGCATCTTCTTTCAGTTTTTCTGGATTGTGCCTATTAATTAAAATCGAAATTTAAATATAAATAAACTTTTTCTTTCATCATTTCATCGACTTAATGTACGTAATTCATCCCGCGTCGTAATAGTTGCTATGCGGGTTGCATTATGCAGATGCTATCAAATTTCTTGCTAAAATGATGCTTAGAGTTCAGAAGGTACACATTTAAATATATTGTTATGCCACTGCCTTTCTATACATTTGTACGAATTGCATCCTCGGCCGTGTAAAAAATCTGTTTCTGTTTGTCAGCCACCGATACTTTACATCGATCCATTACAATCTTAACGGGATAACAACATATCCAAGAACGAACTCGTCGCAAAAAAGAGCCAACCAACATTTTTTTGGGAACAACGCAGACAATCAGCATAGTGGTGTTGCCGTTTTTTTTGTCTCTTTCGTGTTATGCAGAGCGAGCAAGTCTATTACGTTGACACGGGTGACGCCATCCATCACCCGGCATGCCAAGTTTAATTTGTTGGAGCACTGGCGACATATCAAACGTGTGTGGGGGCAGCGACGACCGCACACGTAGCGTCCCAGGCCCTGTCAACGGGACATTCTGCACTGCGCATGCGCGCGACACTTCTAAACCTTGACCGAATGCGGGCAAGCCTCGACTGCGGTAGCAAAAAGTGACAGTGGATGACCAACGAAAGTGGATGCGTCAAGAATACAATAGAAATCCCTAATATAATATCGAACTTATCGAAATATCGTCTTTTAGAGATGAAATGCGCCAGAATTACTTTTATTTGGGGAATACACGTGATAATAAAATAATTGCAAGCGTTGTTTTACAGTTTAATTCGTATTTGCCCAATGTTCCAATATTGGAACATTTTGTTTTTTATCACCACTCCAATATGAATATGAATAATCATTTACCTGTATATATGAAGAATTTATCAATATCTTGATTGCAAATGCTCGGGTTCTCTGATAGACCCCCTTCGGACAAAACTATTGTATTACAAATGTCTTATGTCTTAAATGTCTACAAAAAGTCTTATATCATTTTGGTTAATTAAAGGTATCATGAATTTTGTGTAAAAAAATGGATTAATAAATTGAGACCTAAGAATAAATTAAAACTATTAGTAATATTTGAGAAAAATAAGTCATTTTACCAAAACACTAAAAATTTAATTTTTACACGGTTCTTTTTATAACAATTGTATTGTTTGATTAACTACGATAATAATAAAGAAGCAGTTTTAATAACTGAAAACGTGGTAATACATTCAATTCTTTTTTTACACAGTCGATACTTTCCAAAATAAAACGTAAAACGTTTTTCATTTATGTAAAAAATATTATATTAGATTTTATTTAATAACAAAATTGTTTTTCCGACCAAGTATCGACCTTATAAAAAATAAATGAGAGTATATGACGCTATCTCCAAAAAAACGAACTAATATACAGAATTCTTCTTCGCGATCTTCGCGATTTATTATAAATTATGTAAAAATATGTAACCAATATTACCAGATTCCTATACTTGGTTTGATAAAAATATTTTTTTTTTTCTCAAAAACTGTAATTCGTATAAGATTTTCCAATCTTCGAATCACCTCTGGAATGCAATTTTTAGTATGGCGTTTAACTCCTTTGAAAAGAACAGAAACAGAAGTCGCAGGATGTCCTACAAATACGGAATCCACATAAATCAAAATTCGTTTTTTTTTTAATTTTGTACTTACTGACTTTAACGATTATTAATTGAATCAATTATTTCGCACTTCTTAAGTTTAGCCGTCTTGTTTGATGTAATAAGATTTCATCATCATTCCTTTTTATTTTTCTTACTCGCTACGTAAAATATTTCGTGAAAAATTAACTAAATATGCAGAATATGCCACATAAAATTATGCACGTTTTTTTCACGATACTATAATTATATTTAAGAAAGAGACTACGGATCTATTTGATTTAATTTTAATCTTACTTCTTTTAAAACTTAACTTTGTATTAACTTTTTAATAATGTTTACTGAATTGTGACATGTTTATTAAATTTAAATCCTGAAATATTTCTATTGACTACATAAATTTTCCGACGAAAGAGAAAAGAGGCGCCGCCTCATAACTTTTAAAAGAAAGCAGTACAAGTGACTACATAAATAATTTTCACTTTATTTCATAATAAATAATTTAAGTAATCACTGCATATTTTAAAAATTACAAGCAATTAACAAAATGTGTCATATAAATAGTTTATATTATTATCTTTGCGTAATATCAATATAAATTAGCAAAATTAAATATTATGCTAATTTATTCTTTATAGACAATATGCAAAAAAAAAATATATAAAAGGCTATTTAACATGTAACATATTTGTATGTTAATTAATGGCTGATATATGATATTTTTTTAATTTTAATAGTCTACGGATATTATTTTACATGTCAAATTCAATAATTATAATTTATATCGGTGGCATTTATCATCCTGAACATTCCGATCTAAATTGTCTTAATTCTTGTTTTTTTTTTTAAACCTACCCACTAAACAACGATGAAATATGTTGATGTTATCTTATCACATAATGAAATCTAGCCAAAAAGTGATCGTGCGACTTGACGAAGGACAGTAACCAATTTCGGACAACCCAGCATGGGTCCAATTTAAAAATCAGTTTTTTTTAAAACAACTTATAAACATATCATAAAAAATGTATATGCAGAATTTGTGAAATTGAGCAATTTAAAAAATGTCCTGTGGATTATATTGGTTATAACATCGTCCCCACGGTCCTTGCACATGTCTGTTATGCAAATTCGGAGAGTAAGTTGGCGTGGGTCGATCACGTAATGGTTCAATTTTTCAATGATTTGATCCTGGTGTCGGCCATATCCGACAAACATGGCGACAAACGATGTCGCCTTATTGTCGGCCCTCAGCCGACACCGCCCCGTCGACAGCGACACTAATTTATGAAGATAATCCCATGGCCCGGGTCACCGCACTTTTGGGACCCTACCAAATTGATGGCCCCAAGGGCCGCATGGGCGTGGAAAACGCTTTTTCCTCTCTTTGTTATTTTCGAAGCAGCTGATGCGATTCAAGATACGCACACTGTGCACAAAAAGCTTTTAATGACTCTATACTGACATAATAAATAAATAAATAAAAGAATTTTCCGAGAGACTCGCACAAATGAAAATGATATAATACTTAATAATAATTATTAATAAAAAAATATTATTTATTATTTCGTGCCATATCGTATTATACATCTCTCGTAACAACCTTTAATATCCCGTAACTGATTGTAAATATATTCATTGCTTAATTCGTCGAAGATTTAACTCTTTTTTTTATTGTGAAGGATTATTATCGTAATTTTGACCACCACGGATGATGTTTAAATTTTATACATTTTCGATGATATCAAATCCAGCGATATCCAAACGTCGTTTTATTTATTTTTAAAATTAGAATGGAATCTCATAGATGTCATGTGTTATGATAAATTTTCCGGTTTTATTTTTGTCGATGCGAATTGTTCTAGATAAATAACGTATTATACTCGTTTTATTATCCGAATCGGACGGTAATGTTTTCCAGTATCCTTTCCCGTCGTAAAACTGAAATTTATGGCTATAAAAAAATCGAACACGAAAATTATTGAGCTAGAAAAATATAAATTTAATGAGTTCTATGGTAGATTTACGACGCGATAAATTTTTACATGAATTTTGAGCTTTTTATTGCCGATGTAAAGTCTCAATCAATCTCTTGATTAATTTGTCGGACTTAAAATATTAGTACGTTCTATATATTTGATTTTAATTAATTATTTTATGTACAGTTTCATTTTTATCATCTCGTATTGCTGTATATATATTTTCTCTATAATTCATAATATATTTAATTATACATATTTAATTATAGTAGTTAATAAGATATAAACGTGTAATAGTGTACTGTTAATCAGAAGATTATGCTTGTTTTTAGTTTTGATGTACACAGCTGGTTCATTTATGATAACTGAATATAATCATCTCGTGTAGGTTCTGGATTCAAGAAATTTCAAGAAGAATTTAACTCATAGATTCGACCAAAAGTGATCGGAGTGGAAAGGATCATTTTTTTTTAGAGATCGATTCAATATTATTTGTCACTACTATACCCAATGGAATGTATTTTAAAAAATAAAAAAAAGAAAATAGCAAACGAGTTAGAATCCGCTCCTTTTGGGTATTTTGATTCAAAACCACGAGATTTTTGTAGAAACGGTTTTTATGTTTTAATAGATAGCAGATATTCGAAGATAATAAATTCTAGATAGGTAAATTAGTTTTTTTTAATATGTTTTAATAAACAGTTAAAAATCTAAGATTTATTTTCATTGAAAAAATACGACATTAATTCTGGGTAGCTTTTCACATTGACAGTAAACTTGACAATCATATTACGATTGTAATTACCTTCAAGATATGACATATTATTATAAAACATAATTCCCATCATTATTATAAACATTTTTCCATCCTGCTTATAGCTTTTCAATTCATTTATTGAAAAAACTTTCCGGTTTTTAATCGAAATACTCGTTCAAATGGTTTTTGACTTCAGTTATATTTCGAAAACATTTTTCTCTTGAAGGTGTAAAGGAGTAAGGTCTGAAGAATACCAAGGAACTGGCAGAAGCTCCCACCTTAACTCCTGATTTTTTTCTTGGGTCATTCTTGCTTTACCGGAGGGCCATTATCATGGTGAAGAATTATTCCTTTTCTGTTAAACCGAACGTTTGATTTTTATTTTCTAGTTTAATCTTTCCAATTATTGACAGTGAACATCTGCAGTGATTCTTTAGCCCGGTTTTAATAATTTGTAATAAATTATTCCTCTTACATCCCACCAAATCTACAAAATAACTCTTCAGCGTGTTTAAACCAGGCTTAGGGGTCGGAACGGGAGTTTGATTTGGAGAAAGCCATTTCCTTTTTCGAATTTTGTTATCGTAAATGATCCGTTTCTCATCTTCAGTTATAATTTGCTGTAAAAAAGGTCGAATTCTTTGTCTCGACAGCAAAGAATTACGTATGTTTCTCCTCTTTTTTTTGATATCTTCGAATAGTACGTGCGGTGTAATGCGTTGCAAATATGACTGTACAAAGGACCTTGGAGATTTAAGTCACTGCAATAATTTCTCGATGATTAATCGAGGATCCGACTCTACCAGGGTTCTCAATGTGGCATCATCAAATTTAGAAGGTCGTCCAGATCCAGGTGCATCTTTTAGATTTCTATTTGTCGATTTGAAACTTTCAAACCAAAATCGACATCCACGTGCTGTCAGCACTTCAACATACGTTTATTTAATGGTTTTATTGGCTTTTCTGGCATTCAAGCCGTGATCGAACTAAAGTAGCATACAATGTATGATGTGTCCTTCATCAATTTCTGGTTTCGACATGTAGCCCTTAACATTAATATACATTTTATTACTCATAAAAAGTGGCGGCTCGTAAGCAAAATATTTGGAGGTGCTGGGTTGTATATTTCGCTCATATTTTATTTAAAATATATAAAATAAGGCGACGTAAAAATACTATAATATTAACAATAATAAGAAAAAGTGATATGCGGCATGTGGCTCAAAGAAACTGTGAGTCAGTTTGACTGCGTTACTGTGAGTCAGTACGACCCCCTCCCCCCGCCACACTCCACTATCGGTCCGTATCCGTCCAATGCCCGACGCTAGTAGCGCTGACAAGCAGACAGCGCTCTTGCACTACATCGCGAAAAGTAACACTGTCTGCATAGCCACCTATTAGATTACATATTACATAATCAATAGACACATATATTAATATATAAAGATATATTTTTCCTCAACTTCCATGTGGGTGCTGCAGCTCCGCAGTGGCAATGGACGAGCCGCCCCTGCTTATAAATTATGCTATACAATAGTTCTAAGCAAAAATTTACAGACATTCTTTCTTTACTGTGTCTGGACGCAAATTACACTCTAACATTAGGCTATAAAATACGCCATTCCTTTGGGATTCCCTTAGTATATAGATTGTGATATAATATTTTTTTAATCCTTTGGTTGCTGGGCCTTCTGGGATTACTATTCCAGAAATGCCAGGATTTTTAAATTATTAATTAAAGAGTAAAAATGTATTGTTTAATTTATAAATATACTGTGGCGGTGGCGTTGTATGCGTTACATGTGTTGTTTAAAAATGTTATATACCCCTGAAACAAATACCCTACAGATGGTTTAAAATGTATTAGATACTACGATTCTACCGGTACTGCTCTAGGGACGTTCCCTAGAGCAGACCGCGCTCCGGGTAGCACCCGCGAGTCAGCATGCCAGGCAGGTCACTACGGTTTCTCTAACAGAGGGGCCCTTGGCGAGAGTCCCCTCCCAATGACGGTGAGCAATTGACTCCCAGTCGAACTCTTCGCGTCTATATGATGAAAGGGGCTAATAGCAAGATCTGATGGGACACTTGAGTTTGACTCGTGGACCACTGTTGAGACTTCTTACCTACGGCGGGGCACGCGGGAACTTCCCGGGCTTTAGAGTAAGCGATAGAGTGTTTGCGGAAGTGTCAATCCCGCACAATTCGGCCCTATTTCAATCTTCGTGGTGCTGGGCTGGAGAAGAGAGGGAATCGACTCCGCGCTTCGTCACTGATAACACGGCCTTATGTGGCCTAGTACCCGCAGGGCGTGGTGTGTGGTCGCTCCCGACCACTTCAGGGTCCTCCTTTTCCCTGGTTGACCGAAGTACGGGCCTTCGTTGGACGTGAATTTGGCGTGCTTATCTGTAGAGCCATCCTTAATAGATACTACGATTTCAGATTCGTCGGGTCCGGTAACTCTCGCTAATGTAGATATATCGGATTTCGGCAATCAAAGGGTTAAATGTTAATTAAATACCCCAATGTTAAATCATTCACAGATAATCTCCACATGGATCATGCTTATGGGAGTATGCTTGAAGAGTATGTGAAAATTAACCATGGTTTTTTTTTGATGAAGTGGAAACTTAGTCATATATATTTTTTTTATTTCAGATGACATAAAGGGCAGAATGGGAGCAGTGGACAGCGGAAACGAAACCTTGCCCTCGGACGACTCCCCGGTGGACACCACGAGTCCAGCAGCACGCTGCGAGCCCGGTCTACCGCCGAGAATCCAGCCGTACAGCGGCGTTTTAGGAAATGTGAGTAATTGCTTTTATTACGATTGCCCCTGGGAGATACAGCCACAATAATAAGGACATCCTTCCAGGATCCCATTAAGCGCGTGGATCACAATGAGAACCTGCCATCGTAATCTATAGCCGGTATTAAGTCCCGCCGTGTCGTGACGGCCCCGGGCCCTTTTTAAATGTGTAAGAAATGCGCGGGAAGAACTGCGTAAAGATCTCGTCCACAGATTGAGCAGATGAAGAATCTGTGTCGGTCGGTGGCGCCTAGCGTCCCACAATCTATCAAAAGCACCGGGTGATTAATTATTCTTCAACAACAATGGCTACTAATCCAACGTGCGGTCACGAAGAGTGGCCTATACCGATTTTGAAGGGTGCAAAAAAAAATTTGGACCACTTGCTCGTTTGTGACCCACACCGGAGCGTTATTCCAATTAAATTTCCAATATGTTCCACATAGCGAAAATTCTTTTATGATCGTGATGTTAATACCTGTCATTCATCGAATGACCTACCTCTATAATATAATAATGGCATAGTAAAAAATCAGTGTTTGAATAATCATACTGAATTGTATTGTGTTGGGAATGCCATATCATGGCCAAAAATGTGCGAGACGATTGAGCTCTGCCCATTTTTCTCTTCGTCTCATATATTGGTCTGAGTTTCACAGAATTTATACATGTTAAAAAAAATTATAATTTTTCGCTGTCACAGTCACAGCGCCGGCACAATCCTTGGTCGTATTGTAATTCACTAGAGATTTTGCCGGCGCTCGAGTGGTTGACAGCTTTTGAAAGAAAAACATAAAGAAAAAAAAAAAAAAAAAAAAATATAGAAATAAATAAAAAAAATATGTAAAAACAAAATAATAAAAATAAAACACAGTATGAAATGTAAAGCACATAAAAATATTATAAAAAATAGATAAAGATTGATGAACCAAGTGTACGACACAGAAGCCAAGAAGTAGCTATTAAGAGTATTACATTCAAATTAAAGGAGAGGGAAATAAGAAAAAAAATAAAAAAAAGCAAGAGGAGAACAAAGCTGTTGGCTTGTTAAAAAGTTAAAGTTTTTTGTTTTTTAATTTTTTTTTTTTTTTAAACTACAAAGACGTAATAAATTTGGTAAAATAGATCTGAATTATTATTTGGGTTATCTTTTTTTTTTGAAGGAATTAAAATGGTCTTAGGGGAATTCCTATGATAAGATTGTATATATAGGGTCATAGTTCGAGTGAGTGAGATGGATGGGTTTATATTTTGAATTTATGAAGGCTATTGAAAAAGGAGTGGCGACATATTTTATAAGGCTTTATAAAGAGGGAGTGATTCTTTTAAAGGTCTTTGTGTATGTCTTCGGTGTTTCGAACAAAACCGCGTTTGTAATTTTAAGTAAGGTGATATTTCATATTTCAAGCGAATTCCTGTTTATATGTGTAGGATGCGTCGTGCCCCAGATTTGGGAAGCGCATAATATTTGAGGACGGAGATTACGGCGTATAAATAAGTATTTTAATTTTGAGCGAAAGGATACTGTTGTACCATAAGAGGACGAAGGAGCGCGTTGCAATTATTGATTTTTTTGATAATAAAATCTACGTGAAGTCTTCAGTTGAGCTTTTTTTTATCGAAAGTGGTCACCCTGTGGTTACACGTTTTGTTTCAGAAGTCCACTGAATGAGGTTATTTTTAAAAATAACATTTGGCGGATTTGATATTCCTTTTAAAGAAAAAAATATGGCCCATTTGTAACACCACTTTTAAAGTTTGTTTAAATATAATTGCAACGTTTTATGTATGAGGTTAGGGCTTCTACTGCGGCTGATTATGGCAGGGTCCTCGGCGTAAAGCGCCAAGAAGGTATTATTTTTATCTGAATATCGCTTGTAGATCGAGAACAAGAGTGGGGAGAGATTCGATCCTTGGGGGACTTCAGTCGTAATCGGACGGATGGAGGAGAAGTTAGAATCTAATTTTACTTTAAAGGATCGATTTTTAAAATGATTGAATCAATTTTATATATGGAAGGGGATAACCAGCCGAGATGAGTTTAAAATTAGACCATCGTGCCAGACCTTGTCAAAGGCACGAGTGATATCTAAATAAAATGCAATCCCCAAAGACGTTTATATTGGGCATTCCTTCAACAAATTCAAAACGCTACAGTTGATGACAAGTGGAGGACCCGGTCGAAAGCCGTGTTTGTTCGTCAGGAAGTGCCTTGAGGTCTGGAAGTTAATTTTATATAATCTTATCGTTAATTATTTTTCAAGAAGTCAGCCCATAGAGGAGCAAGAGATGATAGGGCGGTAGTTATCTATGTGGTCTGGGGATTTGGCGGGTTTGGGGATGAGGATTATATTAGCGGTTTTCCATAGAAGTGAAAATATATTGCAAATGAAGAATTAAAAATTTTTAAAATTGTTAGCATACCTTTTTAGGAGGAAGAAATTTAATGCTTTAATTGATTTTGTTCAAATCGGCGCTTCCGATCAAAGAATTTATTGTAGAATTTAATTTGTGAGTATCAATGTGTGGATGTGTGTGGTGATGATTTCCCGAATTGAACACTTAATAGCTGAGTCTAATGTTTTTTGTGTTTTGCGTATGTTTTGAGTGTAGAGGGGAGAAGATGACTTAATGAGTCGGCAAAGGCATTACATTTTTCTAAGGGAGTAATGGCTAATGAATTATTATTGGATTTTAAGGGAGGAAGATTTTGCTGAGATGTTCTAAGGATTTGGCTTTGTTTTTCATAGGATTCTATTATTCTTATTTAAATTTTCATCCTTTTGAAGAAAGGTCGGATAATTTGGCGTTCCAATTGAGTTATTCCAGATCCTTGTTCTTTCCTGACCTTCATTCAGCTCGGATAGAAATCTGTAGACTGGATCTCCAATTCGATGCCATTTTCTCCGGAGACTGTTTTTGAAGGAAATTAACTGTTTAATATGGGGAGGAAGGGGAGATGTTCTTGGTCTATTCGTGAGTGTGTGAGTAGCTTCTGAGATGGTGTTTGTGAATTGGTGAAGTGCTGCGTCAATTTGAGAGGTTGGGGTTAAAGGAAAAGGAACTTTATTTAGTTTTTCTGTGATTCATAAATATTCAATTTTAGACCAGTCAGTGACATTTATATTAGTGGAAGTTATGAGGTTGGGGTTTTCATGAATAAGAATTTCTAAAATGATGTGTCAGTCCCAATGTTGGGAATGAATTTATTTTTGTTGATTATTGCAAAATCAAGGACGCTAGGATTATTACGGTAGAGATTACAGTATAGTCAAATGGTGCAGACATTTGCCGGCTGTAGTCGCTGCTTAATTCTATACAATTACTTAATTCGCGCCATTCTTGGCAGTGATAGGTACGCCCCAGTTTTCGTGTTTTGCATTAAAATCGCTGCCAGCTGTAATGGTTGGATGTCGTTAATTGGCTAGACTAATTTAAGTAAATCTGCCGTAAGGGCCTGTTTATAGATTTGATTGGAAATCACCGAGGCTGGGTTGTATAATGAAGATATCTGGAGGAGACCAGAGCTCGTCTCGAGGATTATGGTTGTTGCCTCTATTAAAGAGAGGGCGTCGGATGGGATTTGGTAATGGATAAATTGTTTTTTAATAAAAATACCTGTACCGCCGCCTCGGCGGTTGAGGCGGTCGTTTCTGTAAAATTGAAAATTAGGAATAGAAGGTTTAATACTTGTTCTGAGGTGAGTTTCATTGACGAGCATAATGTCAATATTGTGCTGTCTGACGAATTCGCGATGTTTTAAAATTATATGTTAAAGGAATTAGCTGGCGATCTTAATGATGATCGGCTTAATTTTATTGGCCATCAATCTTGGCGAAAAAAGAAGGTAATTGATGAGCAAAGAAGTCGCTTTTTTCCCGAGGAGATTTAGCGATTATGTAAGGAGCTGCAAGTTCATATATCAACATTATCTCTTTGAATGAGTTATTTGATTGGTTGTGGGTTAGTGTTGTTATTTTAGTTAGTAAGTTATTTGTGGGATTCGGCTACATATTATTGTTATTAGTTTGGTTATTAATATTAGTAGGACGATACGACCATGAGTAGGGATTGGGATTAGTTTGTGGATATACTGATTTTGAGAGGTGGAGGATTTCGCTAAATTTAAATTGGAAATTTGGACATTGTCTAAATGACGCAGTGTGTGGGCCGCCACAATTAAAACATTTCGAATAATTTCAGGGTTTATTACATAAATCTGTAGGGTGCGGACCAAAGCATTTCACGCATTGGAACGTCGAACAGCCAGAGGAGGTGTGGTCGAATCTCTGGCAGCGGTGGTATTTGCGTCTGATACGGTGAAGTGTTTACATGGTTGAATCTAACAGCTACATATCCCGCGGGTAATTTGAAAGAGCTTTTTTTGCCTCATCTGACCGTTTAATTTGACCGGCAAGGGTCGGTAGATCCATTTTTTGGGGATGAGTTCGCGTCAATCGATGGATCTCTTCGATGCCCGAAATCTGCTGGTCCGCCAAAATTCTAGCGTCCTCGACGGAATAACAGGGATATTGGGAACCTTTAATTAGATTTTAATCAGCGGATTGTCTCTAATAAATGCAGGAGAGGCGATGGTTATCGGTGAGGAGTTTTGTCGTAGCGCGATGTTCGTCCGGAGTAAGTAAGAAATATTAAAGGCCCGTCTGCTGAATTTTTTATTTCCTTAGGGGCGATTTTAATTTTTTTCAGTGATTCGACGATTCCTTTAATACTGTGGGGGGATCTGATTGTAATAGGAGGGATGCGGATTTGTTTTGATTGAGGAAAGGATAAAGGATTCGTATTGGATGCGTCGACTGGGATAATCTTTGTGTATGTCTTTGTTTTTTGTTTTGGCAGTTGAGTTGTTTTTGTGTCGCAAAACATGGTGTCTGCTGGGAGGGTGTATAATCTCGATCGGGTAGGGAGTGCAGGAAAAATCTGTACCACCGAAGGTGAGTTAGGCCCGAGCGGCACTTCTACGCTTTTTTTTCTTCGTCTAGCTACCAAAGTCTTTCATTAGTGTTCTCCTCCATCTCCACGTCGGTGATGGCTGCCGTTGCCGGGGTTGTCTGAAAACCGTGTCGACGCTTTGTGAGTCAGAAGGCTCGTCGTGATTTGAGGTGTAATTTGAAACACGATGAATTTGATTTCAATCGATCTTTTAAAAAATTAATCAGAATATTGGGATGCGTTGGTTTTCGCGTTATTATCTCCCTTTGCTTGTTCTTCAATTAATTTTTCATATTTGTCCATACGAATAGTTAAGGTCTCTAATGAATTGAGCAGTGCAGCATTGTCTTTGTTTACCGCGGACAAAGGCGGCTCTGCCATGATTAAAATCTTACTTATTCCACTTCTATTGTTAAATGTCACTATTTGTTTGTTGCTGTTTATCTGTCACTTTTTATTACGATTATTGTTACCGATATCGGTATTCGGCTGAACTTTGGCCACGTGCCGGCTCCGGCCATGAGCGTCTCTGATGTTTGCCTGGAGGCGGAGTAGTCGCTCGGTTTCTCCAGCTCAGCATGCTCGCGCGCAAGGTGCGGCGAGTGGCTCAGTGGAGCGGGCCCTGATGGTGACAAGTGTTTTTTCAAAAATTGTGTGCACCGTCACTGAACACGCGACTGTCGTGAGCGAATACACGAAATCGAATGGGAATGCCATGAAAGTATTGTGTGCGTACTATAAATTACACTTAACCTACTATAATAATGTATTCATTCAAAAAAATACTGAACATTGTTAAAACGTATTGATAACTATGAAAAAATCAATATTCTTTGATACTACTTCAATAAAAATCATCATCTATAGAATGTCCATAATAATAATAAAAAATATTCGATTTTTAGCTTTTAAACTAATTAATTTGATAAATATTTATATGAATTTAAGATACGTATAACGGCCCTCGATATTTTATCTTATTTTTTTCTCTTATATAGCGTAGAGTATATCTTTTCTTGTATCTAACCATTATGCCATCATCATCGCTAGACTATTTATATTATAAAATTATTGACCCCGACCAGTTAGTTAGTCATGATTGAAACAAATTCCCAGATATATATTTTTTGCACGCGTATCGTTAATATCTATGCGATTCTATCGCTCGTAATGTTTCTTGTGCGTTTTGCAAAATGAAAAAAAATCGAAAATCGGCACTGGAAAAACGTTTTAATGTAGATGCCATTTATTATTGCTCTTCATTTATTTTTGCTGAAAAAAAAATCACCTGCGCAATGGCACAATCAATCAAAACACTTTTTATCGTGACCTATAATAATGCGAGGCTTTTTTTCGCAGTATCGCAAAAAATATTTGCGCCGGAATAAATCGGCATGAAAATGGCCAATTTACTGCTTTTTTACAACCCCTTCTTACATAATGGCTGTGTTATTTCATTTTATTGCCGATGCTCCATTATAATTTTTTGTGTGCGCAAGTCGCAATCAGGACTCGCAGTCTTCTATTTGAGCCTTGCGTTTTAATGGGAAATTACTGGAATAGAAAGATGAAAGCAGAGCTATGGTAAATTGATGCCCAAGGCTTAGCCATGGCTACGAAGCAACGCGGAGCAAATTTATGATTGAGCAGATTACTCCACAGCCGGTCAAATAGCCGTGTTAAATGTTCACGTTTCTGCAAACTGATGAATCTCATCATTTTAAGACTCTCTGCTATAAATTCGAAAATTATCCGACGGAGCCTACGCAGATCTTTTAACCGTAATTGCATTAATTAATGTAAGTATTGAATACATCAAATATGGATTTATATTTTTGTAAAAACAAAATCTTCAGAATATATTTTAAAATAACAATAATTTAAAATAAGTGTTATTTTTTATATAAATAAGCCACAAATCACTTTGATTTTTATATTCCGTTATATCTGTTGTTCATTGACAATCTAGGTATGAATTAATCTAAGGATTAAGAATAATATAGTAATATATTGTTACTAAAAATATTTAGTACGATTTTTTTTGAACATCAAAATTAATAAATAATTATCTGGAATGTAACACACTTTTATTTATTCATTTAAATATATTTGCACTGAAATTAAGCATAAACCTTTTCCACTCCGTGGGCCAGACTCATAGGTCCAAAAGATTTTTTATTTTATTGAAAGAAAAACGGATGTTAGATCAAACCCTATATAGTGGAAAGTGGTTTTTGTTTACTATATTAGAATTATTAATATAATGCAGCTTTTTCATCTAACCCAGTGGTTCCTAAAGTGTGAGCCGCGGCTCGTCGAGCCGGTGTCGTCATAACTGCGCCGCGAAATATTCAATTAAGCAATTCGGCAAATTTGTTGGAATTCCCAATTCCAAAATTTTTGTGCCATCTTTTTGCGCTCGCTTTTCTCAAGAAGGTCCAACATTTAAAAAAATATATATATATTTAAAATATATTAAGGGAGCCGCGGAAAAATCTGAGGTATTTAAGGGAGCCGTTAGCCGAAAAAGATTGGGAACCTCTGATCTAACCAATCCGTCATGGTAGATCGAAATCAACTACATCGTACGAAGGGGGTCTATCAGGGACCCCAAACGTTCTTCATCAATATCTTGACAGTTTTTAAAAAATGGATTATTCTAAGAACAAAAATAGTTATTCAAAATATGCTTCATAATTTGGTCGATATTTTGGATTTTTTATTTAATCAATATGACGCGTAAATGACGAGCGCATTCGACGATGTCCCAACGCAGACTGAGCACTCGCCGCAGGTGTCAGTCGCACGTTTCACTCGTACTAGGCACATCGTACCGAATGCAAGCGTTTAAAAACATATTGTTGTTTTTATTATTTTTTTCAGAATTGCAGACAATAAAGGACAATGATTATTTTTAACGAATACAAAAAGTTTGTGTCATAACATCTCGAATCAATCAAATTTATCCGACTTGTTCCTAATATTAATTCATACTTCCAGCCTATCGTTTTATTGTATTTGTATGGTGTATTAATAATTATAAAATTACTGTAAACTTATGTTTCATTATTTTTTTCCATTTGGAATTTAATTAATTCAATTACTATTTACAAAATTTCGACCTTTTTCGTGTTGTAAATGTGTCCAATTTAAATATTTTCTATTTATTTTAATATAATCTGTATTCGCATCGTATATTCTTATATATACGATTCATATTAATAATAGGATTGATATTAAATATAAGTTTTTTACACGTTTAAGTATATTTTTCTGAAGCACGTATACCGAAAAATAATATTTAATAATTTAATCATAATATTTATTATTTATCACAACACCAAATTATCTTTTCCTAGGAATTGACCTCTTCTGAATGACTGAATGGGTATCTATTATAATAAAATTAAACATAAATTACACTCTGTATGGTTATGGTTGGCTATATTTAGCTTTGTACATTTATGTTATAGTAAAACATTAACCTAATTATTTTATTATTCAAATACATAACAAATACATAAATAAATTGAATATGCATAGGATATAGTTAAAATTATACCGTTATAGTATAGTGTAGCCTATCTACGATTTTATATAGTAGTGCGATACTTTTAACTTCATGATCACGAATCGAAGAAAACTAAAATAAAAATCGATACGTATCGAATTTTTGGCTAAACAGATGATGCAATTCGATCGGTTTATAAATCTTTACCGTTACATAAATACATTATTATGTAATAAAATATACAGCGTGAGAACTTAAAAATATTATTTATAAATCAATTGTTTATTAATGTTTTAATAAAAATCGCTGCAGTTTAAATTAAATTGCAACGACGTGTTTAATGTCGGCAATGTAATTGCACGTATTTTAAAAACACAAACAAGGTTATAAACAGAGGTTATCGCCTCTCATCATCGTCCATTGTCTTCCTGAAGTTCATTACTAGGTTTATGTGAATGAACCTCGCACGGTGACAATTCATTATGGCTAATCGGCCGCGGTTCCCACGGACGAAAGCGAATTTTTAACGAGGAAAGGTCAATCGATTTTCTCATGGCTCCGATTGTACAATCAAAACTTTCATTGCGGTCGATAAAAATTGCATAACACTCGAAATTAAACGAGAGATAGCCGTGGAAATTGATGGCCAAACATTAGGGTATCCCAGCGGTATTTACCATAAATATACGAAATGCTTCTTCAGATATTTCGCCCGGGGCTCAACATTTTTTCCTCCCAGATACCCTTTCGCCGCGGTAATTTAATACGCCAGCTATGGGAACGGAGACCGGAGTAAATATAATTACCGAATATTTTTATTAAATAGGACAAAACCTTTTTTTTAATGCATGGAATCCGTAATCATCCCTTCGGGACGGAGTTACGCCCTAAAATTCTTGAATGAATTTTTAATATAACACCTGAACGGTCGGATTCTAATTCATAACAATTTCTAAAGGGTCCCACATAATAGATTAAAGGAATCCCATTATTTGACCCTTAATTATTACTAATCTTTTGTGTGTATTATTATTACATAGATCCAGATGCTAGATTGGATCAATTGTATAATTTTCATATGGGCCACATACCATAGAACACTCCTAACCCTCTATTACAATGCGTACTTGATACATACCAATGAATCTATGTTTATTTCATATTGAATTAAAGATAATTAGTAAGGATTTTTAGCATTACTTACATTAACCCTTGCCTAGCATCATGTAGATTTTTTTATCTGAACTCAGTTATAGTTAAATGAGCTTACAAACTGCAACGTGAGCTGAATAATCGTATCTATAATTATCACCATATAAATCTCCTATTATTTTGCGTGTTATTATATTTACCTGATTTTTTAGGACTTTTTTATGCGATTTTAAATTGATTAAGACTCATTACATAAGTTTTATGAGAATTTATAATTTTGATCATATTTTGATTTGTTTCCGGAGTCTGTAAGTGTCACAATAAGAAAGAATTATTGGCCATGAACAACATCAATATTTGTCGAACATGATCTCCTGAAACTTTGAAAAATTGTTATGATACATGTGTGATATATTTAATTAGGAATTACTTTTAATAAACAAAAACAACATTTTTAAATAAATAAAGATCATTATTAGGGGCAATCGGGACACTGCCCAAATACATTTCTCCTAATAAAAAACAAGTAATTAACTGAAATATGCGAACATAGCCATATTCGTATGTGTTCGGATATTATTGTATTCGCCCTAGTCAAGTGATTGATAGCTTTAGCGCGAACGAGTGTTGTTGTTTGTCAGTCAGTAAGTAAGAGGTAAAGAGAAAAGTTCCGTATTACCGTATACAGAAGATCGCTCTTCGTTTGCTGCGTAAAGCTCTGTTTGGGGCAGACCTGTATATGCCCCGCTGATCTATATTTTCTACTCGATTCGAAAAATAAACGACATTTTGAATTTCTCTTTTCTGGAATTTGAATATCATCATCCACTGATTGATGAAAATCTTTTAAAGTTTGCATAAATCGATCGATTGCAGAATCAAAATTTTCGAATGCCCGTGAAACTTTATTTCACGTACTTTGAGGACAAGGGTTTAAATAAATAAATATAACAATTTATAATTTTTTTATAATTTTGTAAAAAATGCATATTGTTTTTTATTTTTTTATATATCGATAAAAATATTTTTGATTTAATTTCGTGATATTTATGTTAAAGTTTATATTTAAATAAAAAATATTTTTGGGTAATTTCGCAATAAAAAGTTGATAATTCTTAATATTTTCTTGGTTCGACCTCACTGTGCTAAAAATATATACGGTTAATTTTTTTTTTAAAAAAAGGGAGGGGCACTTTGACCTCATCATGCCCCACTTTTTTAAGTCACTAGCCGCCCCTGAAAAATTACGATAATTAATATATTTGATGTAGATTTATACAGATCAGGGTTTAATTATTGATCGATGATCAATAATTAAACCCTAATCTTGCTTTATGAACTTTAAATCCTGTGTCGAATTAAGTTTGATTAAATTGTGTTCCGGCCACGATCGGGTTAAACGGTCAGCACACGCGCCTCCGCACGCTCTGGGCAACTTAGGTCTTTCGTTGGCCAACATAAAAAAAAAACTAAAACAAAAGGGCAAGAAAAAACCTCGCTCGTGGCTATAGTGATTTGGGCGTGTGTTCGTTGCGTGCCTCTGCACTGTTCCCACGCTCTCGCTACCATGGTAGTTCATTATCTGCTTACCAACCGACTACCACCGTCCACAATCAGCAATGGTATAAGACAGTGACAATCCAGGGAGCAAAATAGCAATAGTATCAGTTTGATAAAAGCACGATTGGCCGAAAATCATCACTTAAAAGTAGTAGTTTGTTTTTTAACCGATATTACGATTGATAGCAACTTTCTTGATCTTCCCTGAATTTCAATCTGTACCACGAACAGAATTTTAACAAAGTATTTCAAGATAAAGAAGGTGTATCTTGAAGAGCTTTGTTGAAATGACTGAAGACTTCACCTGAAAGACCGAAAATGTCAATATCAATCAATATTTTGACTTTTTTAAAAAAATGAATTATTGTAAGAATAAAAATAGTTGTTCAATGATTTTGGATTTTTTAATTAATCAATATGACACGTAAATGACTGAGTACACACTGCCGATTGTGTTTTCGCGACACGTGTTATTAGTACGTTTCACTCGCACTTGGCACATCGTACAGGATGCGAGCGCGAAAAAACATCGCAAGCAACAGAAGCGACCATTATTGTTTTTTTTTAATTTTTCGCCATTGCAGACAATAGAAAACAATAATTATTTATAATATTTATTCTTCAGGCTTTTTTAGAAAAATGCAAAAGGTTTGTGACATGTAGGCGTTATATTAAAAGAGTTATTCGTGAAAAATAAAATACTTGAGGTCCCCAATAGACCCATCCCATCGGCTCGGCTAGGTTCAATAAAAAGTCGACATCAAAAAATATATATTACTAGATTAATTATTAATTATATATCCCCCCTCGATAGCTACAACTTTAATATTCTATTAGCATAAAAATCTTTTGATTTCGAAGAAAAATAGACCAATTTTCACTTCATCTATGTCCTTTAAATTGTATCGGAAAAAAGGAATACATAATTGCATTCTATTCGTATTCCATTAATTTATCTCGAGAATTATTGTCTGGTCAAATTTTTTTTAATAAATAATTCCTTTACAATCCCACCATTCAGACAAGAGGATTTTTTTAGACTGTTAGATTCAGTTTCGACGTTGCCAGGGGTCCCTTTAGAAGGCCCCTTTTTTGCGACATTAGTTCGAGTACATAATTCGCTTCTTCTCATCCATTGTCACAAGATGTCGAAGAAATGGTGAATTTTCTTCTAATTGTATCAATTACTAAGTCAAATTTTCACTTTGAAAATGTTTGAACCATTTCTGACAATGTAAAAATTAAAAAAAAATATGTATAAACAGATCAACAACCAAAACATAATTGACCACTTAAAAGGATGATGTCTGAAAATGACATTTTCGCTGGGTATAATCGCTAATGCCTAAGAGCGAATAGAAAAAATATTATTAAATTGAATGGGTGTTTTTTTTTCATTATTAAATTTAATACGTCTGCATCGAAACACCCTTTTAAATTATGCAGATTCTACCGCACGAAACAATAATAAATCGCATGGCGACTTGAATCCCTTGACATCGCAATAACAACAATTAAATATCCACGTTGCCGTTTTTGTTGTCGGCGTCTCTGGTCTGCCCCGAGCACCGTCTCTGCAATTGCTTCTATAAATCCAGCGGTAATTAGGAAGCTTCCCCCACTACCCGCGGGCATCCGTCGTCGTCCACGAGCGCCGGCACGCGCTCTTTGTGCTCGCGGACCTCTGTGCACTCACTACCCGACAATTATTTATTTCATTCAATTTTACTCACGTCGTCCATTACTTCATCCATGATGAGAATTTGTAATTGTCTATTAGCCGGCTTCTTCGGCATTTTTCATACAATTAAGCCCTTTTTGTATAAGGGAATGCGGCAACGGCGCTTGCGGCCGCTGTCGTCTCATGGCTCCAGTCGCGCCAATATTCATCAAAAAGAGATATTCAATCTCTTTATTATATTATTTGTGTTCAACAGTAAAAAGAGTAAGACTACTCTCTAGAGATCACAAAGCAAAGTCATGTGTCATTGAAAATGAAGAACGAGAAGAAATCACGGTAATGAAAAAATAACAGAAACTTATACAGAGATGAAATTGACTCGACTAGAATAGACGTAGATCAATAAGAACCCGATATTATGATAAGCGAGATCAAAAATGCACTGAAGAAATTGAAAAACTACAAATCTCCCGGCAATGACGGTATTTCTGCCGAATTACTATAGGAAATGGGAGAAGACGGACAAAAGGTTTTGTGTCAGATACAAGATTCAATATTTATTCCGATATCCAAAAAAGGAAGTACAAAAAAATGCGGAAATTATCGAACAATTCAATTAATATCACATGCAAGCAAAATTATACTGCACATCTTTAAATGGTGGGCAAATACCTCAAGAGCAGGCGGGCTTCGTCAGAGGAAAAGCAACCCGAGAGCAAATTCTCAATATCCGCTAAATCATAGAGATGAGCAGAGAGTTCAACTCTGAGTGATGTGTTTCAAAGACTACAAAAAGGCCTTTGATTGCGTGAATTGGATTTTTTTGTGGAAGGTGCTGGAAGAAGTGGGCGCCTGTATAAGAACAACACTGCAATAGTCAAAATAGAGTAGAGATCGTCGGAAAAGTTTTAGGTGCTCAAAAGAGTGAGACAGGGCTGCATACTCTTCTCAGACCTATTTAACTTATACGGAGAGTATATCATGAGCAAAACGCTTGAAAACTGGGAAGGCGGATTTAAAATAACGGGTAAAAAATCGAATCTTAGATATCTAGACGATACGACATTGATAGCCACTAACGAAGAAGAAATGGCTGATCTTCTCAAAAAAGATCGTCGACAGAAGCAATTAACTATCTAGATCTGTTAATCTTCCGGATTTGGAGAGGGTTGAAGAATTTCTTTATCTTGGATCACTACTTACGACTAACGGAAATTGTGATCCGGAGATAAGGAGGCGAATAGGGATGGCTAAAAATGCGATGTCAAAGCTAGTAACAATTCGGAAAAACAGGGGGAAACGTACAAGGACGCAGGAGAAGGGGCAGGGCAACCAAATGAAGACCGCCACTAGCTCCACCGTAGTAGCTGCAATGCTGGATGCAGAATGCAGAGAATCCTGGAGTGACAAAATCAAGAATTTTCGAAAAAAGAATGATCACGATCCTCAGACATGAAGGTGCCGACTAAAGAAGGTGCTCAACAGGAAAAATATGCATAAAAATAAGATGTTATCAAATGTAATTCTATGGCATAACGTATTATTGATTCTTATCCTTATTATTTTCAAGAATTCCGTGCTCCGAGGCAATTTATATTGGCCAGCATCCCCATCCGCATTGTTAGATAATTTTCAATAAGACGCACGCCAAACATTGTCATCATCCAGAGCCCTGGGGAGGCCCTACGCTGAGTCCTCTGATTGCTTCCAGTATCTGATCCAGTTAACAGCGAGCGTGAGCTGCTATAACCATTTTCATTGAAATTGTTCCCGAGATCGTATCTCCTTGCACTCGACCAGCTTCACAATTACGAAAAAACTCCCAGTCGTAATAACAATAATATCTCGGGGAAATACTATTCGCATCTACGGTCATTACCTGGAAGAAAATCGTCTGTTGGAGGAGCTATAAATTTGCGAAGTGATCGCCCATCGTATTATCGTTATGAATGGGTGAGGCGCGCAGACGTAATGGAAAAGAGTCGGGTTTTGTTGTGCGCATGCGCCCCAGGCCGGCATAGCAAATGGCGCGGAATGAAAAGCGAAACGGCCGTTGGGCGAAGGGCAGGGACGCGTCGAGGACATGTGCAGACAAACCGCAGGCCTGCGGTCGCCGAAGTGTCCATATAACAACCGTGAAGAATTCAATTTCCTCTCGTTCGCCCGCTTTTCGCGGTGTAATCGAAAGGTCAAAAGCATTATTGCGGCGTGACTTATGCAATCGGCGATAACGCGGATGTGTTTATTGCGCAATATCCGACTGGCTGTTATCAGCGAGCGGTCCAACGGTTCCTTTAATGACCCACTCTCACCTGTTTGCCAACAAACTGGTCAATGAGATGTCCTTGCCCAGGTTACTAACCCACACGAATCGGGTGGCTGACCCACCACCCACCGCCGACACTTGACACTGAAGAAGCCCAACACTCTTTTTTTTGTTTATTGTTATTTACTAATTTCTACTGTTTATAGACGGACGTAGGAGCTAACACGCCTTTTATAACGGCCGTTAATTATTCACGTCGATGTTATGTTAATGGACGTGGCTGCGGGGTGTTTCCCACGTTTGGGGTTGGAATTCATCCCAATTACCAGATATATGGAGCAGTGAAATTGTATAACGATTGTTGCGTGCAAATATTTCCCCTGCAACATTGCCATAATATTCCAGATGCTTCCGATCGATTTAATTAACCCTCAAATAACCGAAAAATATTACTTTTTAACTAATAATTTACTTTCATGATATTGTTGAGTTTTTCCTAAATAATTTAAATATATTAAAACTAAATATAGACAACCTTTAATAATGTTTCGCTACGAGAATTTCAAGAATTGTAAAAACCCGTTGATCAATAAAATAAATACATGGTAGAACTCAATATGTAAAGGCTTTACCTATACTCCAGTAATACTAGATACATCTTAAGTAGCACAAATTAATTCTAAGGCGTTTTATTTAACATTCAGGCGATCAATTGAAGTTATATAAATATAAATCAACATGTTTCTATCGAGAAAAATATGCGCATAATTTAAGGCGATTGATAAACCGATCCATCACGGCGGCTGGAAAACAACTGAGTTGACCGAAGGGGGTCTATCAGAGACCCCAAGCATTTCAAGTCAAGATATTGACGAATTTTCATCAATATCTTATACATTATTTAAAAAAATGGATTATTCAATGAATAAAAATAGTTATTCATGATATGCTTCATAATTTGGTCGATATTTTAGATTGTTTATCTAATCAATATGACACGTAAATAACACGCGCACTCGGCGATGTCTCGCTGCAGACTAAGTACACACCGCCGACTGGGTTTTCACGGCACGTGTCACTCGTACGTTTCACTCGCACTTACTCACACTCACAGCGAGAAAAAACATAGCGCCCTTTTCAACGAATATTGTTTTTTTTATTTTTTTTTCCAATTTGCGGACAATAAAGGTCAATGATTATTTATAATATTTATTCTTTAGACTTTTTTAAGCAAATACAAAAAGTTTGTGCTATATAGAATTTATAAAAACTTAAGAGTCCCCAATAGACTCCATCGGCACGACTAGAAATAATCACCTGATCAATGGTTTCAAGTGATATTAGGCATAACGTTACTGCTTTTTTTAACGTGGTAACTTTTTACATTTTGAAAAATTTCTTACTTCCGGGACCCATTAAATTTGAAGCAATATTTAAAGATCTTTCTATCCATGCCTCTTTCTGACTAATAATTAACGGAAGGATTTATTATTTTTTACCCTTTTCATGATCTTTGTTTGAAGTAAGTTTTTTTAATACTTTAATTAGATCCATTCATGAATAATCCGCAAGCAATGTTTTTATAACCTCGTAAAATGGAATTAATAATAAATGTAATTAATAAAATGAGAATACAAAGATTTTCTGAATGTTAAATATTCTACAGTTTCAGAGAAACTGACCCAAAAAACTATTTTAATACGCTTTTAAGCGATCGCGTGCTAAAATCAGTCAAAATAGTAGCTCTTTCGAGAAAAAAAAAATGAGCATCGCACGGTCCTTTCTTGCAACCGGCTAAACTATGCATTTTTTCTTTCAGGTCATGTGAAAATTTTTCACAAAATAACACAATAAAATTCGCCGCATACCGACACGCTCGCCATACGTCTTTTTCATATTATCCACTTAAACCTTTTAAAAAAAGCTCATATTAACGGCTTCATTACGCTCATTGTGTTTCGATATTCGGGACCGGCTGTGACCCTAAAGTAGCCCTTTTACCGATTTTATTTTCATTTCAATTGACCGCCAGTCCCGACGCTTTTACGTCGATCCGGGTCAACGGTAAATTCGCGGTAATTTCGCCGGATCATACTCTGTGACACGTTAATGACGCCAGTAAATTATACGTTCATGCAATAATGCTCGCACTTAGTTACCCGTCAATATCTAAATAAGCTCATTATCGCTTGCTTCCACGTGTAAAGCTGCGAATGGGTCACTTATCTGCGCAATGTCAATATTATATTATCATTATCAATATCCATGTTTTAAAATATATATTTTTTTTTTGTATTTTCATTTAATATCTGCGTATTATAAATGGATAGATATGAAGAATAGATTAACACTGCGGGTCAACTATCATTACTGAATCCAGTATGACCGGCTGCGGCGAGATAACTGCAACAATACGTGCGCATTAGTGCGTTTTCAAAAATGTTGCATCATTATGGCAGTGGGTCATAATGGGCATTTTCACGAGATCATGTTGTCGACATTCCGATAGCTATGCATCGCCAGTACGGTATTCTAGTATTGCGAATCCTTCGGCGAATGCGCAGAATCCGACGACGCCGCTAACGGCCGCTACGTGTTAACGCCACCTCGCGTTATTTATGTATCGCAAAAGAGGCGATTTGATAAAATGTAAATTGCACACGTTGCTGACACGTGCAGCAAAGTGCACCGCGCTATATGGACGAGTGTATCCCGAGCCAGAGACGTCCGTTCGCATTTTCGGAATCGCTGGTGCTTCGATGGCCTCCAGCAACAAGACAGCATTTTTACTTTCTTCCAACATAAGTGATACGTGTGCATGTATGTGCCACTAGATAGTACTGCATCACTGATGATGATGATAATCTGCAATTGCTTTATATTATCATTTTTTCACATGCTCACTGTTAATAGAATTTCATGTATCTCACCGAAGGACCACGAAGGAGCACTGCTTTCTCTTGAATGCTGTTTTTATTAACCACTACCGTCTGGAACTTATATGGAAGATTAAAGCCAAAAATAATCGGTGTTTTCCAAATAACGCCTGAAAAAATACCATGAAGGAAATCCAAGATCTAACGAAAACCATGATGCATTTTCATTCAAAATCTCATTAGATGGGTAGATAAGTGGTAGTTTAGCTAGAATTAATTAATGCAATATCATCCATCCTTTGTTGAAAATTAATCAGTGTCGTGGTTTGACACTGAAAAGAATATTAGCGTGAGAGACTCATTCCCCTTGCATCTTTAGAATCTTTATTTGTGTGAATGGAGGTTTGGAATCTTTCTTTTATACCATCCGCCCATTGTAGTAAAATAAATAAATAAACCTTGGAAGTAGCAGAATCTGCTTAGAAGAAATTAGAAGCATCCGAATTGTTATAAATAAAAATATATAGTTACCAAAACGCTTGATACTCTAAGTTTTTAAATACAGTATAGAAAGTTCTCGAAAGGATTCTTTGCTATTTGAGGCTTCTTGCTAAAAAAAAAGGATAACTGTAAGAAACTCATTGTTCAAGACAACATTTTCAACGCCAAGCTAAAAAATCGCACAAAATTCGTTGTCGTAAATAAAAAACCATGTAAAAAAGAAATGGAACTCAATACAATATATAGGGATACGTTACAAAAAGCCGCATAAAAAATATATGATATTCATATCGCTGATTTTTTAATCTCGCAGAAAATTATTACGTCTAATCAGGTGCGGATCATCCATATACACTGCGGAGCTACAGCACCCCCTAACAAATTGAGGAAAAATATATTTTTATATATTAATACATATAAAAATATATTTTTCATTTGCATTTCATCCAGTGTCGTGTATTGCATGAACGCGGGCCAGTGGCGGGATGGGGGGGAGGGTCTGGCCGCTAAGTGCCATGTCGCGCTGCAACTCGATGCAGTCATACTGGCACAATGAGCGTAATGGGCGTAATGGACAATTAGAGACACGTGACACATGTCACTTATTTTATTATTGTTAATATAAGTTAGTATTTTGACCATATTTTATTTTTTTATATTTTAAATAAAATATGAACAAAATATACTTGTAATATTCCGCAGCACCCCCTAATATTTTACCCACGAGCCGTCACTGCATACACGTATGTGTGAATTTAATTATTTTTATTTTTTACAAGGTTTTATTAAACTAAAACGGTTTTAAAAAGTCGAGGGACAGTGTATTTTACACTTAAATCAAATATTAGACACGAAAATAGTTAGAACAGTGCTAAAATCAAAATTAGAAATACAGTTATCCCTCCTATAGCGCTTAGATAATGATGACGCTATATAAATATGCCCTATAAAGACTACACATCCACATATAAAAAGCACTGATAAAAAAATTGAAATTTAAAAACGAAATAAATACATCAAAAATAATTCACATATTTTAAATGACCTTGTTTTATATTTAATTGTCAACCAAAGGGTAACATATCAATACCTTTATTTCACTCGGAAATGTATCGCATATTTACGGAGTATATCATTTGGCTCTAAAGATTTATCCTTTTATAGAAAACGGCTTTCAGATGGAAGTACTATGGAAGGGACTTTTGGACACACCGCTTTATAGCAGGGAGAGCTATAGGAGAATTTACTATATAATTAAAATAAATGTACTCAAATCATCCAAATTAATATATAACTAAATTATTTTCAGAATGTATTTGAATAGAAAAATATTTTATATATAAACAAATATGTAAAAGAAAATTTTTCATAAATTTTCTGTTGATATGACTATTTTCCCGCTTTTTTTCATATCTATCCTTCAAAAATCAAATCTATACCTTCGAGAGTCTATATTCTGATATTTATATTCTATTGCAATATTAATTAGTCAAAGAGTTATTATATCATAATCATTTGCCAATATATCTTGATAATTTTTACGATACTAAAAAAAAAACAATATTTATATGATTCGTATCTCTTTATATAGACATCTAAATATTTGTATCACGA
>JAGXCT010035278.1:0-10628 GCA_022495035.1 Philopotamus ludificatus
ACTCTTAATCTCAGGGTCGTGGGTTCGAGCCCCACGTTGGGCGCAACTTTTTTTATTAATTAAAATTTAATTAAAACTCACGATTTCAGCGGGTCGCCTCTCGGTCGGTTCGTTGTCGGGTTGGTTGTAGCTGTTTCGTTTGGCGTCGCGGGCGCCGACGGATTTTCGTCTTCTTCGCCTCGGCCTGGGTAGCAGCATCCGATTCGAGTTGGGCGGCGCCGAGTTGGCGTTGGAGCAGAAGACTTCGTCGTCGTCTCCGAAGTAGTCGATGGAGTGCTCGTGGTCAGCGGAGTCGTTGGCGTCGAAGGCGTCGCTGAACGTCCTGCTCAGGTATTGCGAGCTACACGAGGGACTGGCCGGAGGCGTCTGCACCGAGCATACTCTTCGCCTGGGTCGTTGGCTGCGAGCGTGGAGGAGCAGATCCGGTATCCTCGGCACGGAAGAATCGGAAACGGGACGAACTGCAAACAATAAAACAACATTTTTATTAAACAAACATTGATAATCTGTTACAGTTGCCAATCGTCACGCACCAGCCACCTGTGCCGCAACAAAAGACACCAAAAATCGGTACTGTTGTCGATTTTCAACGTACACGTTAATAATTCCCTGTTGTGTATATACAAAAAAAAGAGGATTTCGTGATGGAAACCAGTACCCATTTCGTTGGGTCCGGGGCACAGGTGTTCAACAGAAGAGAAAAAAAGAAGAAGGGAGATCATTCGAAACCGGTTTGCCGAGGGAGACGGAACCAAAACAAAGATTAGGGGACCTGTCCGTGATCTTGTTTTTTTTTTATTCCATCTCCGAACCTCTCCATCTTTCCTCGTGGCGTCTTCGTGTGCCTTTTGTTGTGCAGCGCTAAAGAAACTCACAATAGACCGTGTGTGCAAATGTAGCTTTGTGCAAGATTAAACACCTGTAGGGTTGCGGAAAAAAAATGCACCTTACAATTTTAAGAACAAAGGATCTCGAGAATCATATAAAATCAGGACTGACCCAATTGATTATGGTTTGTTGAACCCTATTTAAAATATTAACCGCATTAGCGGCATTGGACAGACGGACACGTCATACGAGTTGCAGCTGCAAGCAATTTTCTGCAGTGACGCAACACCCACTTTGCAACGTAATAATTTTTCTAAAATATCCATTAGACGCGTTGGGACACAAAGGACTAGGACAATATTTTTTTCCGACTGCGGTCGGAGATAAAAAAAAATGATCTGATTCATTCCGTTGGGGAATATGGCGTGATTCGCGCGAGTGAATCACGCATTTGCGTGCAGAATTATGCAAGTGTCGAAGATCCGACGTTTATGGGGCATCGTGACGTTGAGAGTGCTATGGTCTTCTTCAGGGTCGAGCATCGATTCGATGACCGCCAAGACAGAATGCGCGGGAAATGCAACAAAACACATAACACCATTTTTTCACCAAAGTCAATAATATAAAAAAAAGCAATTTTCAAGCTGAATGCGCATGTAAGTTTAATGTAAATAAATAAGATGCGTTTAGATGCGCATAATCAATTGAGCCCCCAATTGTTTGGTATCATATTACATAGAGGCTTATGTTAATTTTATCGCATTCTACCGTGGGTAAATAAGTAAAAATAATCAAACAGATCAATGTTTAGTCAAAAAAATAAATAAATAAAATAACAGTTCAATGTTGAGATGATTTTTTTTGGAGATGCCATTCGTTTGTAGGTCAGATTGTGACAAAATATTGCGTCACTATGCAAATTGAACGAAAATTACCGTTCCGTGAGTAATCGTGCCAAGAAAGTGACAAGATTTTTGAGGTCAAACAACTCAATGTCCGGCTGGCGATGCGAAATCTGTGCAGAATCATGCACGGACATGTCCAAAATTTCCGAGTTCAATAACATATCGATGCGAATTTAAATAAATGACTAAACATTTTTGTTCAAAATTATTCTGGAACACCGCAACATAATAATATTATACGTGTCATGCATTGTGTTAGATAATATTAATAAAATACAATAATAATATTTTACATATGTATTTTTATATTACATTATGTCGTTATTACAATATTCATGCATTAATGTTAGTTATATAATAGTACATATTTTTTTTGGTTACTATGACATAGTTTTAGGCTAAAACGCCTTTACTTATGATATCATTGATATCTGGGTATTTCTTTTTTTGTGTGATTTTCATTTGTTGTTGTCTATTTTTGTTGCGTCGACACTGTATTTTTTTTGTTGTTTGGTAAACACTGTGGAATATACAGGCGCACGGTGAGATGAGTCATTCGAAAATATTTCGAATAAACTCATTAATAGTAACACTCGCAGAAAATCACAGGTATTCGATTTTTTTTCTGGCATGCAAATTTTTGAAGGTCATGCAGGCTCACCTCTGGGGGTTAGATTGTCGGCGGTTCTGGCTGCGACGATGGTTTGCAGCAGCTCGCACAGCTCCAGCAGGAGCCTGTTCAGCAGCTCGTACCTGGCATCGGTGTCTTCGTTGTTGGGCAAATTAAATGCGATTGCCATTTTGATTTATTTATTATTATTATATATTTTTTTTTAGTTTTAGTCTATTTTTTTTTATATAACGTTCACTATTTTTGTGCACAATATTTTTAATCGTGGGTGATGTTGGGACGCGGCGAATGAAGATGCAAGATAAGCAGCATTTCAAAGAAATAGACCAGCATTTCTTGAACGTTGTCGTTTAAAACACGCAAATCAGTGGGATATCCGGCACAGATTGCCATTATGATCACAAATAATTTCACAGTCAGTCAGTTGTCGTTTCGTTTATTTCGCGCGCAAAATCTTTCCGAGCTCGAAAACTTTGTAATAGCCCCGCGTAAGCAGCAACTAGACAAGTCCGCCTCAGAGAAAAGCTACGGCTCGACTGAGCACACCACCAGCAAATTCTACTACTGCGGAGTGCGCGGAGTGGGGGCGCCCCACCCCACCTCTCCGCACTCCGCAGCTCCCAACCGCCGGCAGCTAGCGCCCTCGTGGCCTGATTGAGAACTAACTGTTAGCCAGGATCACATATCAAGATCAGTACAATCAAAATATAACAACGACTTAATACCAATTATAAACAAGACAAAAAAAACAAACAAATAATTTATTTCATTAATGTACGTGTAACGTAAATATACATAGATAACATTAGTATACGCAATTCTAATAATTATCGATATTATATAAAAACAAAATATGTTCGCATTCAAAATAATTATACGTATAATAATTAGTATTTAAAACGCGGGGTTCGAGATTGTATGCGTTAATTGAAATAACATAATAATAAAATACATCTAGTCTTCGATTTACAAGGTGTTCAATTTATACGATCTCTGTATTGCGATGTTTTTATTATTGCATCATTGGTATTTATTTTTTCCCTTATCGAGATATTTTATCTGATTTATTATAAAATAATTAATTATTTGGCTTATTGAGATTTAACTACTTAGCTGATGCGGATATTCCCCTACATAAAAATTCTCGAGAACACAAAAGAATACAAAAGATGTAACAGATCAACATTTGGTCTGGAATATGGATTTGGATAGCCATTTTTTTGCATAAGTCTCGTGTTTCGCTAAAAAAAATTGTCAAATGAGGGGATTTTTTTATATATTGGTATCACCATATGGTAATAAATTGTATGTCGTTCGACATTTTATTTATGTTTTAACTGGTGGGTCGTATTTCAAATCTAAAACGTGATTTGATGGATAAGAAATGTCAATACAATTTCGAAAAAATAACCGTGAAATTTCTTTAAAGGCAATTTTTTAAATGAACAGACGCTTTCGACGTATGGGATATAACTAAGTTTTGCGTCTCAGGGCGTCTATATGACTTGTTGAAACAATTACAATTTTAAAGAAAGATGAAAGATATTAAAAGATTATATTATCTACCGTGTTAATCGAGGGATGAGTCTAACAAACAAATGTATGTATTATTTTAATAATATTTTACATAAATTTAATGAGTACTGAGTATGATTTTATAATAAAAAAAAAACACCTTAATCAGTTAATCAGTTATATTGATCTCTAAAATAACATACGACCAATATGTAGTATTGCGACTTTTATATGCATTATCATTGATCAAACAATGGTATCTAATATTATTTTTAAAAAGGGTATTTTGCTTTTACGCGAGTTTTAATAAATTGCATCACTGTCATGAAAGAAATTATTCTTCACTATAAAAAATGGCTTATCGACGTCTTAAATATATTTTTAATGGAATGTTACACTTCTGAAATGAAATTATGAGACATGATGATCTTTTTATTAATATTTAAATACCTCATTAATTAATATCCATCACTGTTTATTAATTTGACATGAAAAGGGGGAGCATAAAAAATGATAATTTACATACATGGATTAAACAGCCAATTAACTATCATGTTAGCATCGAAACAGTAATCAAAACACACGTTTAACCCTAAAATAACTATGAAATTATTACAAAAAAAAATTATAATAATATTTTTGGTGATTATGTTAATGTATCTTTATGTAGAATTTTGGTTTTATTTTTTTTATTATTTAAAAAATGGTTATTTCTGGTTAAACCATTTACCCTTTCACGTATGACAAGCTGTGTTTGGGGTTAATTATATTAATAATATCGGGGCTCCGCCCCCCTGCTCTTGATATTCAATTTGATGATGGAGAATGCCCTTATATGCAAATTATCAATAAACCGTTTTAAACTTTAACATGTCAACGTCACTCAAGTTTAATAAAGTTTGTGGTAACTCACACAAGAGTTAGTGTTAAATAACGACATGCATAAAAATGATTAAAAACGCTAATTTTTAAGCGGGCCACCTCATCAATCATCTCAAAAACTTGTTTTTAATTGGCGTCAAATTTGTGGCAGCCCTGAATCAATGGAAAATTTTACAATCGCTAAATAAATACACCGGGAATATTGCATCATCTTTTGTACCAGAGGATCAAGCACGTGTCGAACCGAAATAATATTTAGCCAGAGATAACAAATCGTTTTTTGTTTATTATTTGTTATTAATAAATTGGCAATTTTCTGCACATATTTATTTATTTATTCGCGATTATCGTACGTACGTAATTTTGCCACAATATAAAGAGTCTATTAATACGTACATTGTTAAATTGTCCTTATCGCAGTATAAATTCAATTGCGAAATAAAAACATTAAAATTTACAGAAATGGCGACGAGCCAAAATGCGGTTTCGTGATGTTGCATCATTTAATTTTACTCCTGATTTAATTTTAGAACGAAGAACGCTCGCATCCTTGAATTGCATCTTTAAATGAATCCATCCCAGAATTTTAGTCATATGTATATTTGCGATAAATGCATCGCCTGTGCAAAAATCATAATTTTTAAGATAGATAGAAACAAATAATCGATTAATTACGTCCAAATCAAGGTTGTATCTGATTGTGATTTATCATTATATGTCGTATTTTCGGGGATTTCAAATAAAATCACATGCTTCGTGATGAATTGAAAATAAAAATATTTTTATTCAGCGTCGCTATCTGACAACAAACGCATCCGTTCTCCGCAAGTTTCGCGATAAATCATTCATCACTGTAAATTTGAATGGACGTCTATATATCAAATATTAAAAAAAAATCCTTTATTATAACATTCAGACTCATATTATAATATTTATTAGCCAGAATATTATATTTATAATATAGTTTAATAATAATAATGCGCCTAGAAAGAACAGAAAGGCATAAAATATCTTTTTGCGCGAAGAATACGTGTAAAATAAGACTTGGTGCACATTTTTGAAATAGGCACTTCTGAAACGCTAATCGTTATTGTTGATGTTTAATTCCTGCAAGGAATCTATTTAATGCTGGCATAACGTCGTCTTTTAATGTTTTTATTTTCATCTTCGAGAATAGAAAGCAGTCGTAGCGAATACGAAGAATGTTTCATCATAACAATGTTGTTTTTGGCCAAAAATTCTTTCCATGTTGAAAAAAGTGCAGAGCTCACCATAATATGTGAAACCTGCTAGACAGCCAACAGCAAAATAAGCATTTAATATGGCTACCAATGTCAATTTATGTCAGAGAAGAGTGTTAAAAATTGAGACAATTATAAAGCTCGAGAAAGCAAAAATTCTCCATATTTTAAATATTAAACCTTGTATTTTTTATTTTTATTAAGCACTTTGCAATTTGTCAATTCTGCATTATCTTCAATTATAGATTCCTCGAAGCATTATCTACCAATTGTGAATCAGCTGTAGAAGCTGTAAAAATGGTTAAAAAAATATTATCCGTTTTACGCGTTTTTTTTTTTTAAAAACGCTTAGATCTATTTTAAACTATTTTCATTCCATAAACATGTAGCATTTTTATTTTTTATAAAAAAATAACATGGTTCATTTTTGAATCCGCGTAAAAAAAGTACATGGTTGTTTGTATTTTCAAGGGCTTAGAACCGTAATATTTTTCGTTTCGATTTTCGGTTCAGCTCCGATTGATTATTTTTTAAACGTATAAGTTTGATTTAAAGGAATATTTTTTACTATTTAAATGAATAATTTAGATCATTATTTTCTGTCTTTTGTATTAGGCATAATAATTTTATTGATACAATAATAATAAATAATTAAATGTATTATAATTAACAATACAAATATATATTTTATGATTGACCATTCTTTACAAAAAACCGCATACCAAGACGGTTTGGGTCCCCGCGGTATGGACATGAAAGGGTAGCCCTAACGTCACCTGTGAGACGCCTATTCGCTCAGCGAGTAAGTATCTCGTGGCTGACAAATGATGATGATGATTAATAAACAAAATAAATCGTATATTCACGGCAGAAATTATAATTATAATTAAGAAAAATAAAAGTTACCTTTAATGTATTTACATTTAAACTATTTCTATTATCTCGTAGAATAAACTTTAAATCAAAGTCCCTTTCAAGACTAACTTGTATTGCTGGATCTTCTAAAACCATCATTGAATTTTTGTATAAATGAGAGTGTACCATTTTATTTTTATTTATTTATTTAATGTAATAAATTTTAAGGTCTGTTAAAATAGGATGCCTTTGTGTCTCTAATGATAATTCTTTTATTCTTAAAAAATCATTTAAGTCATTTACCTTTCCATAGGACGTATCAGTAGTTGATTGCAATTGCTTATTTGTGTTTAAAAATGGCTTTTCTAAAACTTAGAATTTGTTCTAAATATTTTTAATAGTTTGAGATGACAAGTGTCTCTATTTTGGATTAAACTTGAGACATAAATCTATATATATTTTTTCGTTTCAGTTCCGGTTTTCGTTCCGACCAAAATAACGGTTTTATCCAGTTTGATTGCCTAGTATTTTCATTAAAGTAAAAAATTCGATATATCGGTTTTTCTCATTTTTAATTTATATTAAATTAAATATATTTAATAAAAATAGTTCTCGATCCCTGACACTTGTTTCGCTTTCAATCCTTGATTATCGCCTGATATTCTGACAAGTCTAAACCTGCAAACCGATACATACTAAACTGTATTTTTTACATATAAAAAAAAACATAAATACGCTACGGACATATTCCGTATGTCCGTAACATACATTTACATATTTTAACTTAAAAATATGTTTTGGAATCTCTATTTTTTTTTGAAAAAATACAGACTCTCACCTCAAAACAACAGGTGATGGAAAAATATGAATATGTTTATATTATTATTTTGCAATAGCCGGTATTTCCCACTCTTAATCTATTTACTACGTCTTTATCTGCGATTTTATTTTATTTATTTGAACAATCGACAAATAGGACGATTTTGATTGTTGACCTAAATATCATAACATTGCGCATTTGCAAATAAAATCTAATTATTGGGCATTAGAATATATTTTGTATACAAAAATAATAATAAAATAAAATCAGAGTTGTGGCGAAATACAATAAATAATCTCAGTTCTTATCTGTGAATGTTTATAAACATTCAGATGGCACAGAAAACTCAGAGACGTGTATCAGAATTTAATTTAATTAATTATTATTAATATTTAATAATCAATTGGCCACTGTTGATGCGGTTGCGGTTATTGCGGCGCCACGTTTCTACTACGAAATATAGTAAATAGTGGTTATTTATCGAAATCAATTTGTGTAATTAATAAATTATCGTATCAACCTTTTTATGCGACCTTTAAGATTATCTAGTCGAGAAAAAATAATTGCACAAGGTCCCTTTTGTGCATGTCAATCGCAGACATGTGCGCAATAGAAATTCCGCGATAATTTTGCACCTAACCGCGGTTTTAGAACAACATTGAGGTCAAAATTGTTTATTCACTTTAACATTGACCCCAAATTAATTGATTATTGGCCTTGTCGTAATCGTAACAACACGTCGTGATTTTTATTAAATTATTTTTAATCAAAATCGCATTGTCTCACTTTCGCAATTCATGTGTAAATATCATTTTCAGCGTGAAATCGGATTAATTAAAGAAAAATATTCGTGCAGAATAAACGCGTTGTATTCTGGGTGAATTCCCTCTTTCATCAAATCGGATTACATCTACAGTCGCCGAAATCATAAATATGTATACGACGTACTAATTAAATTATTCGCGAATCCAAATTATGATAATTGGCCGAGTATAATTTTTATTACAGCCACTAATCATGTATTAGTTTTATTAAAAATAAAACTGTTAACAATTGACCGAAAAATCGGATAAATAACCGGATAAAATAAATAAATTATTCTCAATAATTGGTGTGAGGTCCACCGGTATCAGTAGAACTATGTAAATACCATTATTTTTGTATATAATTTAAATTAATAGTAATGTCTTCATATCTGTAAATAATAAATATAGAAAAAAATATTTCTTTAATTTTTTTACTATGAACGAAATTTTATTAGCTCTTCGTAAATGGATGCGTTTATTATCTGATAAATATACACCCATCCCTAGGATTACACGGTATTTAATTTACACGATTGGAGTGACCATACGCAAAACATTGAAAGATTACAAGTGGTGCATTTCCTCATAAAATTTCCATTAAAGAAAGAAATAAATCAGAAGAAATTGTTAAGCCTTGTCCCCAAATATTTGTACTCCAACTTAGTAATAAAGCTATTGAGAGTATAAAGTTAAGCAGACGAAATTTCTACATCAAGGCACAAAGCTTCAGAAGAATTTTCTCAGGATGTATCTCCCAAATTTTAGGCATTGACTCCAATCTTGTACTTTCTTTTCTCTAGCTTTGTATAAATCAACGTACATATGTGGTATAGCCAAGTTAAACATTTTTATATTTTAATGTCTTTGAAAATATTGCCAATCTTGGTAAAACAAGAGGATCAGGCTTGAAAATGTAAAACATGCCTTGAACATCCAAAATTAGATTGTAGTAAACTGATCAGTGAGTATACTGACGGGGCGTCGTAATACAACTTTATATGTATTAAATCGTTCTGTACTAAAATATAATCTTTTATTAAATTTCATTTAACCATCCCTTGATTTACGCGGAGGATACGTTTGGTTGAAACCCGCGCAATAAAAGAGCAAGGACATCATACAAAAAAAAGTCCGCAGTGCGTTATAAAAAATTAAATATAAAAAAATGTAGTAGGTCAATTATTTTTTTAATTTATTCATCTTCATTTTTGCTGCTGACATTCTTCTAACATTCTAATCTTTTCTTCATTGATGGTTCTAGATTGTTTTTCGTCTCTAGCTCTCAATCTCAATCTTTTCGTCAAGTCTCTATGGAACTTGAGACCACGTTTCACATTTACTTACATTTTTAACACAATATTTTCTTGTTCAGTTTACAATTTTTTCAAATTCACTAAGGAATTAAATTCCACTTTAAAGCAGATATGCATTACCACTTTATCTTCGGTTATTACCTCATCAGTGAACTATTTTTCGATATTATTACGTTTTCAAACCCCTCTCCCTTTGAATTTGATATATTAATGATTCATTCCTATAGAGTGAATAATATAAAAAAGATATTTTCTTGAAGGCATTAAAGAAAAAAGTTTGTTACACATCAAAACTGTCTTCTCCGTGTACTTAAATGAAAATAAATAAAATGAGGTTAACCCATACCTCAAAGTAGTTCGAAAACAAAGGCGTCACCCGAAGGGGTCTCTCAGATACCCCAAGCATGATGAATTCTTCATCAATATCTTATATTTTTTAAAATGGATTATTATAATAATAAAAATAGTTATTCATGATATGCTTCATATTTTCGTCGATATTTTGGAACTGACCGAGTTTTCGCAGCACGTGTCACTCATACGTTTCACTCCCACTCGGCACATCGTACCGAATTCGAGCAAGGAAAAACATCGCGCGAGTGGCAATAGGAGCGAATATTGTTGTTTTATTTTTATAAATACAAAAAGTTTCTGACATGTAGGATTTATATTAAAAAAGTTATTCGCAAAAAATCAAAACTTGGATTAGCCAATATACCCCATCGGCACAGCTAGGTTATAAAAGAATTATTTAATATTTATTATATACAAACCCCATCCTACTTGCCTGGACACAGTCGAGAGGGTAAAATCCAATACCAACATGGTAGAA
>JAGXCT010035278.1:26548-57172 GCA_022495035.1 Philopotamus ludificatus
TATATTTTTTTCAAATTCGTATTTTTTTTTCATCCAGAGTGGTAAAGGTTAAAAACCGTGTAAAAAGTGACAGAATTCATACAAAAATTTAAGATTGGTTTCTTGATTTTAAAAAACCGTGTTATATAAAATAAATAACTAAATTGTTATATAATAATCGCTAAATAAAGACAAAATTATGGGATATGTTGCCGTAATTAAAAGAGAGCGTAAAAATTCTTTTTTTACGCGGGAGAATCGTGCCACCAAAAATCATATAAAAATTTAAAGAATCCATTCAAAAATTGAAGATTGGTTAACTAAATTTAACAAAAATTAAAAAAAGAATATCATAGTGGTATAGAAAATCGTGTAAAAAAATGAAAACTAATAAATAGAAAAGAAAAAAGTATTAACGACTAATCTTAATAATCTAATTATTGTCCTGCGTTGTTGATTTTCTTATTATTAGGAAATCTGTATCTACCTGTTCTTTTGATTCTCTAGTTTTTTTATATATTATATTTATATCTTGATAGATCGGGATCAAAAAGAGAAAATACTCTTTGGCACTCTTAACAACTTATGCATTAAGGCAGCCGTTAGTTGATATATTTAAACATTTTGTTTATTTTTACACATTGGTCATTAGCTATTGTGACATAAAATAATGTCCTTTTGCGTCAATGAACATCGAAAAGTAACAACTTGTGAAATTAAAAATGCATTTATTTGAAATTACACGATTCTCATAAAAATATCGTACTAAAATACAGTATTCTTTCTTTTTAGTGGACCGTGTTATTTCGAAACCGTGTATAAAAGAATGTGAGTGTATAATGGATATAATGATTTTCAATAAGAATTGAATGTGTATTATTTAAATCCTTGCATGCTGAAACAATTTGCGGGTAAAATAAAAATAAAACTTTTTTACGCGGTTTTAACCTTACCATTGGAATGAAAGTTTGAGTAACTTAACATTGTTATCTAATATAAATGCTTACTTTGTTACTGGTTTGTATTGTTGGTAAAAAGAAAAAAAAGGATGAAATTTTGCTAATATTGAGGATATAAAGATAACATTTTTACGCGGATTTTTAATAATGTTATCTGTATTTGCTACATATGCGGATTTCTAAATCCCGATTGATCTCAGGTTTTTATTTTATTACAAAATCTTCAGTCTCTGTTTATTCTCTGTCTCCATTTACTTGATATAAGTTTAATATTGTGTATTTTAAAATTGCTAAATTTTATCGCAAATCTCAATTGGATACCCATCGTCCCAAATGAGCTTTTAACACCCCCACCCCCATATGCATATTTATAATAAAGTGCATTCGTTTTCGAAATCCAATTTTGAAAGTGGAAGTGTTTGTCAGTTATAGTAAATTTTCATAACCTGTAATAATAATCTCCGTCACTTTATCTCAAAGGCATCCCATATTTCGTTCTATTATCAAGATCCTGGTTGCGCGTACGAGGACAGGATGACAAATTGTATTCATTTTTTACGACAACGTTACAATGAGGGGTGGATGAATTGGATTAGGGGTTGAATACGAAAATATTATTAAAAAAAAAATGATTGAAATCGACTCGTATATTTAAATTGTATTTTTAGAACAACGCGTCCTTTTTTTTGGTCGCATTTGCAAAATCCTGTTTTTGCAGGGTCAAGCGTGTTTTTTTCGTTTTCATACGAAACACGCTGCAACGGATCCATGCAAAACGACTTTTTTGGATGATGCAAGACGAGTCCTGCACTCGTAATCGATTTCAAAGCCAATCATTGTTATTGAATATTTAAAAAAAATAAATAACATCTGCACCTGTGTGCCTCACTTTCCTATTCTCGCGTAAAACCAATCTATTTACTCGTCTTTAGAATATTTTTTGCGCTCTCACAAAAGCGTCAACAAGAGAAACGGAAATAATGCGCAGGTAAACCTATTCTCGCAGATAATAGAAGCTTGCAGTACTTGTAGAGTTGTAAAATTTGTCCCTTTGTTGTTGGACGCAGAAACAGGTATCGTCTCCCCCAACAGGTGAGCGGACAGGTCCGAGAAGTCAGGACCTGTTTCTCAGAAATAATAACGACGGACCCCGATTTTTTTTAGGTCCCGATGACGCATCTTTGTTTTTGGGCAAAGCAACCAGTCCATTTTACACCAATTTTTTTCCTCGGGTCGAAAATGGACCCTTTTGGGGGGAACAGTATGGTCCAGGAGACAAGCGCTGATTTATGCATTGCACGTGTTCCGAGCTGACATGGGCTTCGAAGCCGAGGACCGCGGCACACACATGGCCCTAGAATAATTGTTTTATTGACGCAACAGATCGACTCGAAAACAGTAATTGGACAACGGACACAATAATAAAAATATTATTGTAAAAAATAATAATAAAAAATATTGAACCTTCTGAGTTAATCTGTGCTATTCTGTAAAATAAAACGTTTTTTGCAATTTAGCTAAAATAGATCTCTTCTTCCAGACGTGAATTTTAAATAGCACACATGGACAATGTCCATGCAAAAAAATTAAACACAAGGAAATTTGATCTTTATGGCATATCTTTGCATATGCCATTTCGAACTAATATCCATCGGCATTGAGTGGAAGAAATAAAATATATGTCAGACAAAACCACTGTTGGGTTTTGTCGTAAAATTTAATATTGATATAGTCATCCCTCGATTTACGCGGTAGATACGTTCTTCATAAAAACCGCGTAAATTGAGACATTCATTTCTTATTAAATTTGAAGATGCGTTCCAAAAAAATATTCAAAATTGAAGAAGACAAGTGTTTTTAACATAATTTTTATTGAACAACAAAATATTATAAATTTATTCATCCTCACTTTCGTTGCTGTCTTCTACAACTCTAACCATCATCATTAGAAGAATTGCTCAGTTCAATTGCATAATTATCGGAAATATCCTTATTATCTTGAGGAGATTTTTTTTAAAAAGAACTGTGATCTGTTTTATATATTTTATAAATTCCTTGTATATTTCTTTACATTGTGCACCAGTATTTTGCAGGTCTCTTTGGAATTTGAGAGGACGTTCCATATTTGGATCAATTTTTAATACAATTCTTTCCAATTTAGCGGCCAGCTGAAGAACTTCATCTATTTTTTTTCGGTTAATAATAAAGATTAACTAAAAATTCATTATAGATTCAATGTAAATTTTTTCTATACTTCTGGGACTGTTGAATCTATTTTAGTCAAAAGTTCTTCAACAGTTCTTCATCACTTACAAGTCTTGAAATTGTTTATTATTCTCTGACCTAAGGGTTGTATTAAAGCTGTAGTGTTTAGTGGTACAAAAACAAACCTCAACCAGGCATTATCCAAAATTATAAGGACTTTAAATGGAAGATTTTTCTTATTCGTTAAGCTTTCTGCTTCCGGTACAATTTTTTTCTAAAACCTGTAAAAATTGTTACAGACATCCATGCTTTTTTATTTGCTGCTCAATGTCCTAGTATTTTTTTTATATGAATATCCTTCATTGCTCGAGGATTTATAGCACGTTTGATTAATAGTGGTTTCATCATTCGATCTCCAGAAGTATTGTTACAGAATAATAATGTCACGCGATCTTTTGCTGCTTTAAAACCACTTTTTTCAGACTTTGCAAAATACGTTCTACTTGGTATATTTTCCAGTTCAGTTCAGATTCATCGGCATTGAATAGTTGATCATAAGTAAAGGTAGAAATTTCTTTGCTTCGTTCTCGTCACCAGATGCCAATTCGCCTTGAATCTTAAGATTATGGAGTGAGTACCTTTTTTTAAATCGTTCAAACTACCCCTTACTAGTAGTAGAATTACATGTTTCTTCAGTAGTAGTTGATGTAGATTTAACCTGTTCTTTAAAGATGTTATATATTTTTATAGCTTTATGCTTTATTGAATTGCTATCAATATAAATTCTTTTTTGTATATTAAATAAAAACATTTAACTCAACTCCGTTAAAGTGAAATCGCGTAAATCGAGGGATGACTGTATTACTTCAAGTTGCATAAAAAAAAACAACAACAACAACACAAAAAAGGATTTATTTTCTGTGATTTAAAATAATTACAGCAAAGGGACTTGTCTATACCCAGCTCCGTGTTTACCTGTAAAATTTACCTGCGCCTATTGACAAATTACATAATAGATATTAATATTTAGTGTCAATATTCTGAATTTTACCTGAGGGGCAGGTAAAATGAGTCATAACGCGATTCCTGTCATAACAGGAATCGCAACACTTTCGCAATCGAACGGTCCATAATCATATTTGCTAATAATTTGATAATGCATGACCGCTGTGCATCGGAAAAAATGATTCAATAATCAAATTAGGGGGTCACTATTTTTTTTATCGCTGGGATGAAACGGTGATCAACACTGAACAGACCGCTTGGGGTGAGCCAGACCCCGACCCCATCCGACACATAATAAATGTTTTCGCATTTTATGTGAAAAAATAGTCTTTGGGGGTAAAATACAAGTAAACAGAAGCCAAACAAAAAAAATAATGTTTGATGTGACCTCATTTTTTATCTAAATCATCATGGGGAGCGAAAACGATTGGCGATAACTCAGATTGGTTAACTGAATTACAGTCAATGAATAATTTCATAATATACAATAAACACCGAGTGAAATTTGCAATGTTTTACTATTTTTCATGAATATGATAAAAATATTCAGGGGCGAAAGAATAAAAAAAAAGACACAGGGGATGATTTGATTATGCCCTCAGTACATTTTCAACGGCCACGTCAATACCTAATGGATTCAGATCATTTGTCTTTCCTTCCACGTCAACAAATTCATTTATCTTACGCATTCTCACATAAAAAAATATATTGTCTTTTTAATAAATAATATTATAAATCATCTGATTTTTATAAACAATAATAAATAGTTATATCGTGGGAATGAATGTTTTTATTAATTGTGCGTATCCAATGACATTATTTTTATGTCACAATTAATTCAGTTTACAGGATATGATCATTGCATTAGGAAATGAATCATATCACCCAGGATATTTAACGCCTATTTATTTAATGCATATATCCTGTATGCAAAATGACCGTTGCAAGTGTAATGGTCATCAATAATCGTACCCCATCACGGCATGTGGGGGTTAAATTTCGATAATAAATTGGTTATTTTTTTATTACACTCATCCCTCGATTTAAGCGCTAGATAAATTCATTCGAATCACAATTTTAAATACTTCACACCATTATTTGGGTTGGGTTCGATAAGATTAGGTAAAGTTATTTTTTGGTTCAATATAAAGTTAGATTAGCTAGCAACCAGGAGCATAAATAGGGATAATATATAATATAAAAATAATTCACACCTAATAATTTAGTAAAATCACATTTTTGAACCTGAGCTAATAAATAAGTTTGAGGGTCTAGATTAGTGGTTCTTAACCTTGTTGGAGGTACTGAACCCCACCAGTTTCATAGCGCGTTCACCGAACCCTTATATCATACGTCGTATCATTTTTCATAATATCGTAAAATAAGTCGGGGTGTGTGTTTTGACCTCCGCCGAACCCGGGAGACTGACTCACCGAACCCCTGGTGTCCGATCGAACCCAGGCTAAGAACCACTGATCTAGATAGATCTAGAATATATAATTTAAAATAAATTGAGATAAGTTTAAAATAATTTCCAATTCACAAATGGCGGATTTCCTCTTAGGCGCATAAGGTGCTCGCGTAAGGCCTCATTAATTCGAGGGGCCTCAGAGTTCAGCTCCCAAAACGTTTTTTTTTCATAACAAAAATAATTAATAAAAACGCCAGCTAAGGCATGTTTTTCAGGTGTCTACCTGTTTCGCAGACGACGATTCATGGGTTCAGGTGCGTAGCTACCTTAAGGCAAAACGATACAAGACATTGAGGCCCTCGGCATACTGCCCAGACTTGTAAAAAAATCAAGGGCCCCCTGAATTTTTCTACGAATACTTAATTAAATAATAAATATTTGTAACATCTTGATCGGCAATATCGATCATTGAGATGCTAATAAGAAAAGAAAAAAGAGAAAAAGCAGTACAAATTTAAAAAAATAAGTTTGTTTTTCTTTCTGTGTTTTTGTATGAATTGAGTGAAATTAATTATATATCCAAAACATTGCAAATTGAGTAAAAACGTGCGCATAGAATGCATATTATAGGGTGTAGGGGTTGTGAAAATAATTTGAGGGGGGGGAGGGGGCTCAAAATTAAATTACGCCTGGGACCTCTCAAGTGCTAAATCCACCACTAATGATTATTTGATATATTTCAATATTTTTTTTGGAAACTGGATCAAATAATCCTTGGTGTTATTAACCGATCCGTTACGGCGGCTCAAAACTAACCGTGTCATCCGAAGGGGGTCTATTTACAATGGAAAATAAAACCCGAGCATTTCAAGTCAAGATATATTTAAAATATTTATTCATATGCTTCATAATTTGGTCGATATTTTGGATTTTTAACTATTCAATATGATGCGTAAATGACAAGTGGACTAAATGGAACACACAAATAGTCCCATAGACTAGGTTAATACCATAGTTTGTAAGGAAGTTATCTTTTAAAATAATATCAGCAATTAATAATTCTGTATCGTGTGATCTTGAAAATTCTTTAATACCAGAAGCATTTGAATCAGAAGTCCTTCACATTCTAATGATGTATCAAATATTTGCATAATAAAATTATTTTTTATATTACTTGAACATGAATGCAAGAATTACTGTAGTTGAAGATGAGTTCTGCAAAGTTATATCCGTACAAATCTAAACCTGTCATAACAGGAATAGAAATTTGGTAATGTTTACTATATAACTTTAAATTATAATCGTTAATTCTATGTCTTTCTTATTTTTTTTTATTTCAATGGAACGAATTGGTCATAGTTCTAAAATAATAGTCTTAATATTTTCTTAAGTAAATTTTCTAATATTTTATAACAATTGTTATATTTTCATGGAACATTTCACCGGGATGTTCATTAGATAAATGCGGGTAAATTATATTAGAGATTGTCGAAGGGAGTCGACTATATTACAAGGGGCACGCGAAATCCTAATTTGGTCCCAGTCTAGGGGATAGCCCCATAACGGACCGGTGCTCAAGTGGAACACTTTTTACTAATAGCCCACTGAATTACTTCAATTACCGCTAATTTGTCGGCAGGTAATGAAAAAGAATCACGATCACTACCAGCTTCGATCCAAATATTTACCATGAACATCATTTGGGTCGGGAACAAACTCTTGCATTGAATTGCTAATCCATTTTGAACTTGCCTACCCCTTTAGTGGCTCTAATGGCACACCATTGTCTACTGGAGTGGATTCTGTACTAATGGATGTTACAGCATCCATACACAATTTTATGGAGACGGTCTCGTTTTATTGTGCGATGCGTTGTAAAAGGATATGCGGTATTATTTCGTCGAGAAATAATCGAAGAAGCTGAGATAAGATCGAACGGAACAGGATATTCTTGTCACCATTGTCATTAGATGCTTGTGTCATATGTCAACGCGTTTTATCTCATGACTTCATAAAATATGATTAATTTTTTTGAATAGAATTGAGTAAACATGTAAAACAATTAAAATCGTGACTAAACATATTGAAAATAAGCGACCTTTGGATTTATTTATTGCAATAAATAATTGCAAAATTTTACTCGAAAAACATAAATATGTGTCAGGATTCTGAAATATTTTAAGTCTTAGTCAAATAAATTAAATCGTTATAAATTTCAATGTTTTTTTAATAAATTTTAATTATTTAAAAAGGAAATACTGGGGCTACGAATTACTCTTACGAAAAATTCTCGAGAATACAGAAACTCAAACTAAATTCGAAAGTATTGTAGCAAAAGCGACAATTGGTCTAGAACTTGGACTCGAAATAGCCAATTTTTTGGTGATTATTTATATGGCGTTCGAAAAACTTGTCTTTATTTTCGAGCTGATTTCGAGAAGAAAGAACACGAAATTTCTTTATAGGTAGTTTTTAAAATGATGTATGGGATGTGGGACATACCTAAGTTTATCGCCTCAGAACGCCTACGGCATATGACTGGTCGAAATGTATTAAAAAGACTTAAAAGGCTGAAAGATTATTTGACAAATTGAAATTTTCTTCGCACACTTTTTTGGTATACTTATTTTTGGTTTCACACAGTGGATATGTTCACGTGAATGGCGTAAAAAAAAACATACAGTGAAACCACATTTTTACGTGCTCGGTTTTAAATAAAACTTATTTTATCTTCAAGAACAGGAAGATGCCATAATGGGATAAATCCGACGAATAAGGAGGCTGACGGTTTTTCGATTTCGATTTTTTATCAAATCTTATATGAATTTGGTAATGTGCCCTAAATTCGTTAAGATCACGTCGAAAAAAGTAATTCTTTTTTGAGAAAATCATTTCTTAGTAAGAAAAACCAATTGCAATTGAATTACTTCTTCATTATCGTGAATGAAACTATATTTTAATCTCAAAATATAGTTTCATTCCACCAAAAACCGTGCAAAAAAGTGAAAAATTATAGATAAGTTCCCTAAATTCAAATAAACGCTAAAAACATAAATGCTATGAAATGAAAATACAATAAAAAAATATCTTAGCATCTAATAATCGATTATATATACAACCATCCTTTGATTTACGCGATTGATACTTTCCATTAAAAAACGTGTACATGAGAATTGCTAAATAAAAACATTCGAGACAAGGAACTTATATAAAATCATGGGATATGCTCCCGGAATTAAAAACCGCGCAAAAAGGGTATGGAGCTAAGACAAAATATAGGGATATGTACCCAGAAATAAACGCGTCATAATCATATTAACAATATCTTCATCTCTTGGCCAGACATTAGTACACTCTACCCTTTTTTGCACGATAGATCAAAAACTGAGTAAAAAATCGTTTTTTTTGCGCGGTGATAACAAAAAATAAACACAATTAATTTATGTTTTTAATTAAGAAAATAAAAAAAAATAACGACACATCAAATATGTTATAATCTAATGAAGCTTTTTGTTTGTTGATTACTGTCCTGTGTTGTTGAATTTCTTATTATTAGAAAATTTGTCATCCATTTCTGTGTTTTTTTATTTCAATATTTATCGAATCGGGAATCGCGTAAAAATATAGTACAGTAATACTCCCAATAACGCGTGTTCCGATAACGCGAATTTCAAAAAAAATCGCGGCAATTCCTCTAATAACGCGAGCGCATTATATTCATGCATAGCTCGACCGTAAACTCTATGCCGTTTGGCTGGGTGCATCTGTGTGATGATCTCGCTCGCACATATATATGTCCTCACGTGTGCGAGTGCTCGGCACATTTCTCAACATCACGCCTGATGTAAACAATGTGTATGTCGGCGATCGCATGCATGGCAACCGAATATTTCACTCATCTAATATTCATACCTTTTTTTTTACATTGTTCTTAGTTTTGGAAGATTTGTATTTTTTTGCGAAATACCCGTAACCCCAAGTATGTGCTTCATTATCCCGATAACGCGTTGTTCTAAAAACGCGGTCCCAACTTCCGCGTTATCGGGGGTATTACTGTATTTGGTTTTCATTGTGGACCGTGTTATTTCAAAACCGCGTAAAAAGAGAGTTGAACGCATTTATACGGTACTCTATATTATATATTGGTTAACCCTGTTTATCAACAATGTTAAATACCGTCGTTTTGTTGATATATTATAATTCTTTTATTTTCTTTATTGTTATATATGTACATGTGAGTGAGGGAGAAATAAAAATGCACGCTTGTCACCACTCATTGAGACAAAGGAAAGACAAGTGCCCAGATTTTTTTTTAAAAACCGCATTATAACGAATCCGCAATCACCGGGGGCGCGATCAACGGGGTTTTCTGTACGCGTTACGCGCCATGAATGATTTAATTAAATTATACGAAACAACACTATTTCGCCATGGTCCAACTCTACTTACCTCATTGTTTTGGATCCCGTACTCGAGTGGTTGGCCGTATTGTCGAGGGTCGTTATCAAATTAAGAATAAACACTGGACCACGGACGTAATGGAATCAAATTTGCATACATTTTGTGACACAATACCGCGAAACGTGTCCCCACATGGCCGTGACCATATATATATAAATAAATATATCGGAATTCCACAATGAAATTTTTCCTGTTTCGACTCATTCATGAATTTCGCACAAAGGGAATTGCGTGTTTTTTTATTTATTCGCAACATTAAACAAGTGCCCAGCCCATAAAATGCATTAAAGGGTTCAAATTTTTCCGCAAAATCATCGCCCTTTAGCCGCTAACTATGTGCATAACGGAAATGTCTATCCCCCTGATAATACGATATCATTTTTCACGCAAAATATATAAGCGGTGATTGAATATCCCCTTTATCCGACTGTATAAGAGGTAAAGCATCATGATGCGCAGTCATGGCGTGGATGGACGACGTCAATTTCGCAATAAAATTATGCGTCGAAAATACTTTCTCACATTATCGCCACTTTTCATATAAATAAATAAATGATCAATCAGATCAGACAATTTATTCAAATCTCGCATTGCAAAATACCGCGTGTGAAATAAAGCCGAAGACAATCTCTGCCGATTGATTTGAACATGTGCATAATATTTAAATACAATCGGTGACAACAACAAAAAAAACCTGTGGGAATCATCATATATATATATTTGAATATATGATTAAAAAAAATCAATCATATGCAGAAGGGTGTCGGATGATGGCGTTTGTAACGCCATTGTCTAAAATTGCAAAACTAATTTTGTCCTGAACAAATAATGGCAATGACATTCCTGTACATCTCCTAATTGTCAACGCCAATTCCCTCAAGAGTGCGTTATCGCATGAATAGAGGCACTTATTGTTAATTTGTGCCTACCCTGGCCGGGAGTGGGGGGTAGATATGGGGGGCGGTTGGGGGCGAGGCACTCCATCAACCCTTCAGTCAGATTCTGATGAGTTTTGTTAGTCATTTGCATGTTGATTTTGCAATTCACTTCGCTGTTTCGGACTCTTCTCGAGGGTATGGTGCAAAATTACACGTGTATGCGTCGTGTTATGTTGGGAGCCGGGGACAAGCCCCATAATTGTTTGGACAACCAATTTGCTGAAGAAAAATTTAATTTGCGCAACTCATTGTCCGAATCTGAATTTTGTAATACTATAGACCCTTTAGATTGGTCAGATTCTCTGTAAAAAAAATGTATAAGCAATTTTGGTTTATTATAAAATTAAATCGATGGTGATTTACCACTCCCCAGAGTTTTATAAATAATATTGATAAATATAAAATAAATAGGATGTAGAACGATATAAAACTTGAGTTTTTGAGCTTAAGTGTTTGCCAAAGTGTGAAAACTCATTTAGTAGGTCACAACTTTTGTAGTGTTGATTTCTCACCACAGAGCCAGTATACCCTGGGAAGGAAAACCCTAATCTGTTGCCAATAATTGGTCTAATCTCGATACTTTCGCTCCCCTTCCTTCTCTCTGAGGAGGTCTTTCCCATGATGAAAGGATTGCTATTGCGCGACAGGGCTAATAATCACTTGCGACCATATGTATGCCTATGTATATCTATATAGGTGTATGTGTGAGGTCGCTCGCTACTTGTCTCTTGTGATTCGTTATAAGCAGATAACGCCTTAGCGAAGAGAAAAAACGAATACCGAGACAAACCCCCTCCTACTTGCCTGGACACAGTCGAGAGGGTAAATCCGATACCAACATGGCAGAAGATGAACGTCCAATGCCAGCAATGGCCAAGAGAGGGAAACTCTTTACGAAAAACCGCATACCAAGACGGCTCGTATCCCCGCGGTGTGGACACGTAAAGGGAGCCCTCACGTCACGTGTGAGACTCAGGTTCCTTTGGCCTCAAACTACCATGCGAGAGTCTAGTAAGGTCCATGCCCTCAGCGAGTGAGAGCCTTGTGGCTGGCGAATGATGATGATGATGATGATGAATGGCAAATAAGTGCAGATTCTTATCTATGAGGACGACATAGACATTGTGACCAGATCTCGGGCATGCCAGAGAATAATGAGAGCGGCCATATGCCAAGGGTGAATCCTCGAACCCCTGAGGGTCAAAGAGTGCAGCTTTCGAGGTTGTCCAGGAATGCACATATATCGACTCATCCATTACAAAAAATAATGACATCGATTTGGAAGTACGAAGGAGGACCATGGTGGCAAATCGGTGATATTTTGGACTTCAACAGTATCTACAGTCGAGATTACTCCCAAAGAAGACTAAAATAAAGCTCTACATGACCGTTCTAACATACGTGTGTGAATGTTATTCTTTGACAAAGCAATGAGCTACAACTGGATATCCTGGAGAAGAGGATTCCAGGAGGAGCCGTATTCGACGACAGGAAATGAAGTATCTGAAGCAACGGGAACTGTAACGACTGTATAAGGATATACCGGTCACAAGTGTCATCAGAGTGGCTAGTCTCCGATAGGCCTGTCACGTGTCAAGGATGCAAAACAGTCATCCGCAAAAGGCTTATGGTAAACAAGTCCAACTGTTCCCGGAGGAAAGGAAGACCAATGCTGAGGTGGTTCGACTGTGTACAGAGGGCTACTGCATCATCGAAACCCTCCGGAAGATGGAGCAACGTGGCGGCAGGCCGGATAAAGTGGAGAAGGGTGTTGGATGAGGCCAGGACTGAACAATAGGGTTGTTGCGCTTATGATGATGATGACGAATAGCAATTTATTTCTAATATATTTCAAGGTTTTTTGTGTTTTGTTTTGCTCGACGATATTCAGAATAAGAAAAAATGAAGAAGATTTTTAAGGAATGAGCAATTTTTTCCTGATTTTATTGAGGAGATAAAGACATAAACTTTAAAGGAGATAAAAGCTATACTAAAAATTAGCGTTCTAGAAATGCTTAGAAAATGGGTAAAAGGACAGGAAAAAATGTATGATGTATCTGAATAAATAAAGATTGATAAGACATAAGGAGTGCCTTTAAAGAAAATGTAAAAAGATTATATGCTAGAAAAAGAGGCCGCAGTCCGTTTTTTTAAGAAAGTGGGTGTCAGAATAAGTCTGTGGGTTTGGATGTTAGGATGTAGATGAATACATGGAGAAACATAGAATGCAACTAGCCACAGTAGAAGTATTGTAGAATAAAAACCAAAAAAAGGTGGTAATAATTGAGGAAATACAAGATTTTTACACATTGTTGACATTAAGGAAATGCTGCAGGATTATGTGACCATTAGAACAGGACTTTTTTTTTTCGGACGCGAACCGTTTTTTTTTCAGTTCGATTTTTGTTCCAGAAAAAAACCGCTAATTTTAGTTTTTGCCCTTTGAAGATTCAAGACAATTTATTGAATCATTGGGCCTAAAGCCAAACTGTTGACATTTTTTTTATTATTTATTTATGTATAAAAAAATATTAACATATCATTATTTACATATATTTATTCAAATCAGCATCCATTTCTCGACGCGACCATTCAATTGGCAATAATTTTGGTTTCTGTGGGAAACCCTCTGCCTCACAACAGGTACCGTGGGGTCGTTCTTACCCCTAGGATGACATTGTTCATCCACTGCATACGATTGCCACTAATAATACATAATGCATATTCGATCGCTGTAACTTTGTAACAATGAGGCCGTTGAAAAAAAATTGACTCACCATTTTTTAGCATTGGGGTGAAATAAAACATTAAAAAAAACATTATATTTTGCTTGAAAATCTAACCCTCCTTAATAACATGTTTTGCGTAACGAGTGCGTAAATAATAATATATTAAACCGTAAATTCTCAAAATGATTAAATAATTTATAATGTTTTTCGCGAAATTCAGTATTTAATAAAAATAAAATAGTAAATAAATCGTAGAAACCCTTATTTTTTTGCGTTTAACAATTGAAACAGGTATCCCTCTCACTACCTATTATATGTGTAATATATTCTATTCCCACTCTCAGTTCCTATAATCTGCGACCTGTCTATGCATTTTTTTTTCATGTATACAATAGCAAAATGGGGATGTATAACCATAGAAACGGATGAAAAGACAGACTTTTAGACGAGCTTTTACAGGTGTTCTATATAAAAAAATATATGTAATATGTTTACATGTGATGATGATGTAAATAAATCGATTGTTATTGACCTAGATCCTTGGTCTTGGCACTCGGTCCGTGATTGCACATGCAATCTATGCCTGCACATGCAATCGTCATTGATTCATGCAATGCGTATTTAATGCATTCAATGTTATGGAATATTCTATGAATTAATTCACGGATTTATCAAGGATGATTTTTTTTTGTGACGAAGACAAACATAATTTGTAATTTGACGCCGTACGTGACTTTCTTCCGCATAAGAAGATTGCGCTCCGAACATAAATGAATAAATAAACAATTTTTTTGTGCACAAACTATAGCAAAAAAAAAATATATATTTTTGAGACGGGTCACGAACAAAAACCCTTTTCTGTCAGTACGGATTTTAACATACTGAATTTTCGGACCTGTCACTAAAAACTCTTGTTTTTATTTTTAATTCAAATAAAGACAATTTTTTGTCGTCTTCAGACGTAGACAGTCAGGCTGTCTGCTCTTAGAAAATGGTCATAGCTAATCAATGATTTATTAGACAACACGTGCACATATAATAAATACACATATCCCTCGATTTACACGGTTCTTTTTTTGCACATTTCGATTTTACACGGTTTTAAAAAAAAAAAGTTAAAAATAATCAATAATAATCATTTTATTTGTTCGTGCCCCCACTGTAGGTATGCATATCCGGCGTCTATCCTGACGATACAAGCTACAGCGACGCAAATTGTGTTTGAGTTTTCGTCCCAGATGCCATTTTAAATGAGTATAACGTTCAAAGTTCTTTTTAACAATTCACAATGCACCGGGTTATCCACAAGATCTACAAGTTTGAGAATGTCTTAAAATATTAAAAAAAAAAAACAACCAAACTAAGGTTTTTTTGTAAAATGCCGGATTTACACGGTTTTACATTGAAAAATATACAATTTGGATTTTACACGTTTTTCTCAGGAACCTATCTACCGTGTAAATCGGGGGATAGGTGTATACAATGTGTAATACTCAGTTAACTAATAGGTATTTAATTGCGATAAGAAATTCGGCATTATGATGCAATGTTATGATATGAATCACGAGTATCGGAATCTGATTAGATTGATGTTAAATAACTTTGAATTGTTTCATTAAAAAATGCTTCAGATTACGGTCGTGTAATGCGAGTCATAATATTTGAAAATTTTTCCTCAATTCCTTCAGGTGATTCCGACTTCCGGAGGAAGAGTCAACACGAACGATGCGAAAGAGAAACATATAATAACACTGCAATCTCAAACTGGATTTATAAATTGGCAGTTATTTATTATTTTTGTTGCATGTTGATATTGAGTGACTCATAATATTGCAACGATTCTCAATAATATTTAAATATTATTGATAATTACGGTAGATTCCGCATAATTGGGACGACGCACAGTTAGATGGATCATTTTACGAAAATACGATTATAGAAAAAAAGGCAAATAATAGATACAGGTTTTACACCTCTAATTGGACATTTTATATTTCAAATTCGACTTTATTTTTCAAACCAAATTGGACATTTTGCAAATCAAATTGGACATTTTGCAAATCCAAAACGGACACTTTACAAAACCAAATTTAATGCCAAAGATTAAATTAAACAATCATTATAATTTCAGCACATTTAAGTACATTTTGGTCTATTATTATGTTTGTCTGTATACAAAATATACATTGTATTGCAGGATTATTAAATTTGTGCACTCCTTACAAAATATTTCTTTTTTTTAGACAACGCAAGCATTCATCATACCTAAGAAGTGCGTGATCTTGTTGAACAGTCCGGTCACATACTCATTTTTTTTTTTACTACCATATTCAAAGATGAACCTTTATTGAAGACGTATTTCAAAAAAATTAAATTTTTTCTGCAAGGAATTTCGTTGGCATCCACCAAATTGTCAAAATTTGGAAATGTGATAAATGAGTCCGTTGCAACAGTCACTTCTTTAAATTGTTACAAATATTTCATGAACATGTATATGAAATTACCAGCATCAGATCTTTAGCGTCCAATTTGATTTGTAAAGTGTCCATTTTGATTTTGCAAAATGTCCAATTTGGTTTGAAAAATGTCCAATTTGGTTTGGAAAAAGTCCGATTTGGTTTGGAAAAAGTCCGATTTGGTTTGGAAAAAGTCCAATTAGAAGTGTAAAACCTGTAAAACATTAAAATTTAATACGGGACGGTTTTTTAAATATTAATTTACTTTATATCGTAATAAAATGTTTTTTAGTTTACCATTATCAAAAAATGCAATTGAAATATTATTGTAGCGTCAAATCTGAACGAGTATATCTTTACAGTTTTTAATTGCATTTATTTACAAAAATATCTAAAAAGTTCGTAATTAAGTGTATATATTTACCATTTTTAAGAAAAAAAATTGAATGAGTATATTTGATAAAGCAAAATATTAACTTTGTCTGGATTTTTAAATGTTAGCACGGTTCGTTCTGGCAAAAATAATTATGCCAGCATTGAGAAAATACATTCATTATTAGCGGCAATACAAAAAATCTTGCAATTTGAATGTATTTTATAGGTAATTGCATTTTTAATCACGCTAGGACAAAAAAAAGCGAGCGACATATTTGCGGAGTATCAAATTCAACCGAGTATATCTTTACGATTTTTAATTACACATTAATGTTATATATAATATATACCATAATAAAGCATATTCTATCTTTTTTTAATAATATATAAATATATAGCAATTAAGTATATTTATTAATAATAAATATATAATAATTAACAATTTTTATTTATATTTTATTACTACAATATTTTGATATATATTTTATTATTTGATACGACAGAATATATCTTACCCCTATATTTATTCCAAATTTAATCATTCTAGCTCAAATTTAAAAGAAATTGTAGATTTTTGGCCGTAAAATGCATGATCAATCCCACTGTGCGACGATTATTTGGGTCAAATCCCAAGATTCAGTCTTAATTGAGACGGTATATTTAAAATTTAAATATATATTTGTAATATAGTATGATTATATTGTTAAATAATTATTTATATTTTTTTTTTGTACTTATTATTTAATAAGTAACATATTTTTTTTATTAATTGGGACAAATTTTTGTGCCCAATGTGTCCCAATTAAGCGGAATCTACTGTATTTAATATTAATTGGCCACTTATTCAAATCCGTGTAAAACAGATATTTTTTTCGTTTGAAATATTTGAGATTTTTATCGGGGGTAAGCTATGTCCCTCATGAATATTTCAAAAAAAATATAAGGAAGGAGTCTTTACGGGCCTTGGGAAGAGTGCTCGAGGGCAAACGTGCCTCTGGTATATATTTTGTGTGTACGATTCGTTACCAGCGTTTCGCCGTAGTTTTTTTGGTAGCCATTTAGCCTTCGGAAACGCATGCAGTTGTGAGTTCTCAGGGTATGTAGTGCCCCGGGCCATGGCTGGTGGTTAAGAGGTCAAAGGGGGTACTATAATTTTTTTTTGGGAAATATATACGACATGGGTTGAAAATTTTATTATAGAATTTGAATATACGATTTTTTTGGACTGAAAATAAATACGGTGAAACACAATATGTTGGATATTTATGGGTTTGTGGGAGAATGGTGAAGAGTGGTCGCCATGGCGTCGGGCATCTGCACTCTTTTCTAATTTTAACGTCTAGACATCTCTCGATAATTGAACCGTCCAAATAAACATGTGCTCTAATAAATTAGTCGTTGAAAATTATTTTACAAATTTTTGTATATTAAAAATTAAGGGTGAAAAGTTTTTTTTTTATATTTTTCAATAGAGATCAATAAAATACGTCAGAGTCATTAATTTTTGCGAGTATAAATATTTCGAGTCAATATAAATTGATGTATCCTTAGAGTTATTACAAACAATAAATAAAATAAAATACAGGGATACAAAAAATAGATTTAATAAAAAAAACTCGCGTAATTTTATGACGCGTTCTTTGTATTTTTTAAGAAAAAATAATGCAATTTTGCATTATCTAATAATTAATATTCTTTACACTAAGCATACTTATAATATTAAACATTTATAATTTTTACGGAAAGATGGATTATTTAAATTCCGCATTTTTAATTTTTCTATTGGAGACCCCAAGTTTTTGATTTTTCTCGAATAATTATTTGAATATAAATCCCATATGACACAAACTTTTTGTATTTATCTAAAAAAATCTATAGAATAAATATTATAAATAATCATTGTCTTTTATTGTCTGCAATCGATTCAAAAATATTCGCTTCTGTTGCCATGCGCGCGATATTTTTTCTCGCTCGCATTCGGTACGATGTGCCAAATGCGAGTGAATCGTGCGGTGATATCGATTAAATTATGTAGCATATAATAAATAAATATATTTTATCCCTCTCTTAGTCCATTTTTTTTAAATATCAAGATATTGATGAAGAATTCATTAATATCTTGACTTGAAATGCTTGGGGTCCCTGAGAGACCCTCTTCGGACGTTGCGGTTATTTTCGAGCCGCTGTTGCGTATGGGGTAAAGTAACAATGTTATATTTTGTACAAACGGCAAACATTAAATTACACGAATTTACGAAGTAAAGTCTTATTTTATTTATTTTTACTACAAAATTATTAATAATTAATTAGGATAGATGTATTTATTTCAACATTGTATATAAATAATATAAGATAATTACCAATGTTTCTTAGTAGTAGATTAGTATTGCAATATGTCATAAAAGGCTTTAGTATCATTATGAAATAATTTAATAATTATAAAATATACGATCGATAAAATAAACTAAGCATTAGTAATAATGCGTTAAATATCTTAATGTTACAATTTATATATCGATAGTATCGAGAGAGAAAAAAAAAACAATAATCGCTTCGATGATTTAACACTGCGACTCCACAATGTCTACCCTTGATTCAATCAAGATTTGCAACGTATTCAAAAGAACACAAAAAAAAACATTTTGTTAGGGTCTGATCTTTCTTTTCCACGCTTGACTTGGCGGGGACTATCATCACTGATCTTTTTTATGGGATCGCCTCCTCGGTTCGTGGGCATCCCGCTGTTCCGCCGTTTTGCCCGGGGGCTGATCTCCGGGCTCCTAATTGACCGACAGGTCCAAACAAAAGGTCCTGGCCCACAATCCACAGGTCCGGTAATGATAATCCTTTGTTGTTTTGGCCACTATGGAAGTCGCGTGGCCTGCGGCAGGTCCAGATCGGAGCCCTAATGGCCCTAATGTGAATATCCGTATGAATTATTACGGGCGAGATCTATTCACGATTTGTAGTTAATTAAAACCAATTACAAGGACCGCTCGTGGGATCCTAGGATCCCATTTTAATTGTCTCTGTATGAAAGGATATTAGGTATCGAGTGGGCTTTTTTAAGGCCATCACGCGATGCACGCATCACGTTTTGATTTCTCAATATGTTTGTGACCCCCGAAGTCGCCCTGTCGCTCAATCAATTTCAAAACGAACGATTAATAAGCCTATTATATGCGATGATTGGGGAATTGGATACAGGTTGTGGTTGATGAGATGAAAATGACACAGAAAATCGAAAAATATAATTTTGCTTTACACTTTATAGTCCGATGACGCGTTTTCGCGTCATAGCAATATTTTACGTGAATGTCCGTTCACGCGTTTTTGCGGAATAAAATTATGTCTATAACATAGGAACGCTTTTGATGCTATAAATTGATTAGGTCTCCTGGTGTATATTTTCCATGCTACTAAAAAAGAGTTCGGTTCTATATCCCAAGCTTCTGTTAATTTGAATGTCTAAATTTCTATTCTCGTTGGAAGGCACTTATGGTCGTTATTATTTTGTTCATGTCATCAAAAATGCTTCTGCAGTTACCAACATGGCTTCTTTAATCATCGTTTTCTACGAGCGCCATCTATTTCTTAGCTAGTAAGTGCGCAATTTGGAAAGAGTCAGAAGTGGGTAATTGGTCTGGTTGATGGTCTCCTTGTATACTCTATCGTGGATTCCCACAACTTAAGATGTCATCCCATTAAAACCAAGATCTTCATAATTTTGTAAGGATTCGTCAGGATCTAGTCCCCAGTCATCAATAGCTTTGTGATCTGTAATATCCTTTATTTCGTCTTTTCAAAAATACATTTTACAATTTAAACCCATGGCTTAGCATTGCATCTAAAATAACCTTGAGTTTTTTTACGTTCTTCAATATCAATATCAATATTTATAACAGGTGTTTTTGCTATAACAATGTTTGAAAGCACGGATTATTCCAATGCCCAATGTTTACAGTTCACTAGAATAGTTAGGAAGAAAAAACTAATTTAATATTTCTCATTTAATTCTTATTTTAAATATTTAAAGAAATATAAACGTCAAATCAAGTACCGGGCACGTAAAAACAGGGCTCCACTGTACATACAGTCAGCCCTCCTATAAAGAAGAAATCGGGACCACGTCATAGAAACCCGCGCTATAGAAATCAAGGCACCCATAAAAAATTTGTAAAAAGGTCTTTTAATTTTATTTTGTAAATTAAACGAATATTGATTTCGATTAATTTATCATTTTTGATCGATCATTCTTTCATTTGCATATCTTAAATGACATTGTTCAATGTCAATGTCACGTGTTATTTTTTTGTCAACGTATTATATTACATATTTCGAAAGACGTAATTTGAATCTACGTTCTAGGAGGGATTCCTATAGGAAGGACTGTCGAACTAGATATAGAAAACTGCATATATGAGATGGAGCGCTATAGGAGGGCTTACTGTATAAAACATTATATTTATTTTTTACTAATTCCAAACTCGCGAAAATATTTGGCGCGGAGTAAGGTTTTCATTTAATAATATATATATATACAGTCAGCCCTCCTATAGCGTTTCCTCTATATCGCTGCTTTTTACAAAATTTCTACGTCAACCAAAGAGCATTGCCCTTCATTTCGCTCGGCAATGTATTATAGATTTACGACATATTAACCTTAAAGATATTAGAATTTTGTAGAAAACAGCGATTTACAGGAAACGTTATATGATTCATCTTTAATTTTTAAATTTTTAAATATTATGGAAAAGTTTTCGATTTTCGTTTTTTTATTGCATATTTTCTTAACACATTCGGCACGAAAACAACCGCGTCGTCCGAAGGGGGTATCTCAGATACCCCAAGCATTTCAAGTGAAGAATCTTGACATTTTTTTTTAAATGGATTATTCTAATAATACAAATTGTTAGTCTCGCAGCGTACTAAACTTTGGTAACACGTGTCACTTACACGTTTCACTCGCACTCGGCACATCGTACCGAATGCGAGCGAGAAAATACACAACGCGCGTGTTTACTTTATGCTTTTTGCGCGGATTTATTAATAATATAATAATTTATTTTGATCTAAATCGACGTTGTTAATAATAAATAAAATTAACCCATTGAAAATTGTTAATCAATAATTTTCACAATAATATTTTTAAAATAACGCATCATTCAGATAATGAATACCTTTGTCAATATTTCACACCATAAAAAATGGCACCACTCGACTCATATCATCGTCCACTCAAATGATACTCATTTAGTAAATATACCAGTGATTGAAAACGTGGGGTGGGCGTGGAATTATCAACCGAATTAGCGAAAGTTAGCCACGATACTCTGAATATGCGTATATAATTGTGTATGGTAGCATTATCGCTCATTGTACACATTAGAACACTCGAATTTAATTCTCTAATGATGATAAGAATTATTATATTATCGATGTGCAGAAATTACCAAAATAATAATGATATCAATTTCCATTGTTCCGTATATGAATAATATTTTTATTATGAATATTCAAGGCTAAGTGACGCGAATATATCAATAATGTATTCCATGATTTTTTTTTGTTCACGTCCTAATAATATTGCGTTATCAGCGAACTTAGATAATGATTCACATCAGTATTTATATGTTTTAGTTTTTTTTGAAAATGGAATAATCCCTTGAAAACGATGACAAAATCAATAATATTATTGCTGTCAATCAATTGAAATTCTAACAATTGAAAAAATACATATATATATATATATATATATATATTACAATGTCATTATAGTAGTGATATTATATTATCAATGGCAATGATATTCATTCATAAATTTTATTGCAAAAAAACAATGATGAAATACGCTTCCGCTATAATGAGTAATAATAAAGAAAAGTAATTTATTACGCTGAGAAAATAATACAATAGAAATTCGGATAAAAATTGATGATCCTCTTATGTGATTGTTGTGATTTTATTGAAAAAAAATATAATAAAACGATGCATGGATAATATGGTTTTTTGACCTGGGATCCCGGAGAAAAATTAAAATCGTATTAGGGTCTATAGATCCTAAGCCAATATGGTCGCCCCGGGCTATATAGCAGATCTCAAAAGATAACAAAGGGTTCAATTAATAAATAACCATACCATCCAATCGGATGTTCTAAAACGTGCCTATTTTCTCCGCACCGTACGCTCGAATAATATTCGACAACCGTTTGGGAACCGTAGCTAACATCTCGTATAACCAGCATCCACATGTATAAAAAATAATGGTTGTATTTTAAATGTTGAGCCACATATAGTGTAATTATGTCGGGGTATACATGCAATACCTGAAATAACTATAGTTATAAAATTAAATTTATACACTGGACACTATAATTTACTGTGTATGGATATAATTGAGTTTTTTGTAAAAATAAAAATCTATGCTAAAATGTATGCATGCCGTCGAATTTTTTGACAGTTTTATTTTAGTACCTCTCAAACTAATGAACCATCTAATATGTATATGTAAATAAAACCCGTAACTATTTTTTTGTTTATTTATCAAAAATAATTATAAAGATATCGTACAGAATTATATGATACGAGTGGAATAAATGCGTAATTATTTTTCTCTCATTTACAGATAACGATGTTCTTTTTACGCGATATTTTTTTTGCGCGCAAAATAAATAAATCCATTTTAATGCAAAATTTTGCATAAAAAGTTATTAATGAATGTATCTGGAATAATATACATTACAGTAAGCCCTCATATAACGCTCCCTGCTATAGGCGTGGTTATTAATAACAAGCTCGACAGTCCCTCCTATAGCGCTCCCTCCAAGAACGTAAATCTTTGTGTACACATATTTTTATGTGCATAAACAAATCTGGTCTCTAACAGATTTCTCACCACAGAGCCAGGGTTTTCCTTCCCTGGGAAGGAAAACCCTAATCTGTTGACCATTAATTGGTCTAGTCTCTATGAGGTGGTCTGTCCCATGATGAAAGGATTGATATTGCGCGACAGGGCTAATAATCACTTGCGACCGGCTACTTGATACTCGTTTTGGGCAGATGTGCATATGTATGCCTGTGTATATCTATATAGGTATGTGTGTGTGGTCGCTCGCTACTTGTCACTCGTGATTCGTAAAAAGCAGATAACGCCTTAGAGAAGAGAATAAACGAATACCGAGATAAACCCACTCCTACTTGCCTGGACACAGTCGAAGTGGGTAAAATTGAAGAGGGTAAAATCCGATACCAACAAGGTATAAAATGTACGTCCAATGCTAAAAATGGCCAAGAGAGGGAAACTCTTTACAAAAAACCTCATACCAAGACGGCTTGGCTCCCCGCAGTATGAACACGAAAGGGGAGCCCTCACGTCACGTGTGAGACTGAGGCTCATTTGGCCTCGACTGCCATTCGAGAGTTTGGTAAGGTCCATGCCCTTAGCGAGTGAGAGCCTTGTGGCTGGCAAATGATGATGATGATGATATATATGAACTATATTAGACAATAAAAAAAATCACACGTGGCATTTAAAATATTTTCTTAAATGTTGTACGAGTGCTTTTGGTTTTATAACATGATTCCGATCTCCTTGTTATAGGAGGGCTGACTGACGTTCTATTTTACTCCATTTTTTAAATCCTCCTATATCGCTCTTCGCTATACCGGAGTTTTCTATAAAAAGTTGGACAGTCTCTCCTAGAGCGTAATTTTTGGGTTATGTAAGAAGAAGAGACCCATTACATTTTCATGTTTTATAAAAATATTTATGTAGGTAGTTTGGTGCGTTGTAATTAATAATTTAATTAATTTAATGCCATCTATCTTGAGTTGAATTTATAATTATAAAGCAATAATATAAATATTTCAATCCAACTGAAATAATATTAAAATTAACCAGTGTCGTGGTTTGACACTGGAGAGAATATTAGTATGAGAGACTCAATCCCTTTGCATCTTTAGTAACTTTATATGAGCGAATGGCGCTTTGGAATATTTTTGTTATACCAACCTTCCATCGTAGTTAAATAAATAAAAATAAATCACAGAATAACATAATATGTTAATTATTTGTTAAATATACAAAATAAAATTAAAAAACCCTTTCCCCAAACTTTGTATGGTTGCTTTGGCTTCTATAACGCGGGCTTCTTTAAGGTAGATCCAATTCATTCGTTATAGGAGGGTTGTATTTCGCATATTATAAAATATGAAAGTCTGAAACATGATAAATAACGATCATTTTATTTTTTCATTTCGGTTTAATTAAAACAAAAATATCGGTTTCAGTATTCGTTCTAGAAAAATAACGTTTTCGGCTCTGCTTCAGCTTGGGTTTTCGTTCCAATAAAATAATGTATTTTTCCGGTTTTGGGTGCACTTCCAGTGCAATAAAATATGTTTAGTCTGATTTTTTTTACAGAATTAGGGAGAGGGTTGTGATATGAAAAAGTTAAAGAAACACTGCTATAGAGAATAGTTCGATGAGTTTTTAATTCGAATCGGTAACAATGACCGACATGTAAAATCGAATGCTGTGACTTTGTGCTTTGGGGGCTAAAGATCAGATTTGAGAGATACGTCTCCGATGCTTCTGTGGCCAAACCGGTCTAGGTCCGAGCCGGGTCATAATTTACAGCAAGGTCCTCAGATGATAAATTTTGTAGTTTTTTCCATATTTTTTTTTTATATATTCACTAAGACGATTCTATGTTAATATCGCTCCTCGGCTACCGAGTTCGTTTTCCAGACTCCCTGCGGCTCTCCTCCATAATGAGATACTATCGCCGGATAAAAGCCGGTCATGGAGAGGGTTAAGCGATCGTTTCAACCCAAAGATTGATGACAGGGATGATGCTCGTCGTCAATAACAACAATTTAGTCATTCTGCAACGCGATTCGGTCTGTTGCCGTTGCAGCAGCGGTCTGCACGTGTGCGTCAACCGTTTAATCTGTAATCGTTATAAACCTATCAGACCATGAAGTAACCGGACAGTCAAATCACTTACGTAATTAGATTACAGATTAACAACAGAACCTTTGATGCTGCTGAGCACGCTGGCCAAGAGGAGCAGACAACTGTATATCACAACAATAAAAATAAAATAAAAAATTAATCCATATCGCCCGGAGATGAAGATTTTTTTATCGCGTGCTTGATAGAAAACGTCAGGAGTGCATGAAACATGTTGGATGTGATCTTAAATACGTGGATCGTTAGTATTTGATATCTTGTGGAATTAATAGACGATGATCAATAAAAGCAACAGAAATAAAATCGCCAATAAAGCAGATCAATTATCGCAGGAAGTGGATCTCATATAATCTCTATAAAATGACAATTGATTATCTGTCGTTTTATTGTGGGAATCTTTTAAAAGATAGATCACTATTCGTCATATTCTTAGAAAAATCGACTGTGCAATTATTTAAAAACATCTCAAACAGAAATTAATAAATATTGGATGACGTGTACACCGAATTAAATTATTAATCATAATTATTTTGACCATATTAGGTAAACCGGAAAGAAATCCATTTTTTTGTGTCTTATTTGAGATCAGCCTGTCCTGAACACGCTGGAGGAAACATCTTTGAATGTTTATTTTTTCTATAATATTGTTCATTCTTTTGTATGTCATATATTTTATTTTATTTTTTAGAATAAATTGAACAAGCCTAAAACCAATGCTTTCGATTTTGAAAAAAAAACAAATAGATTTATTTCTGGTACCCATAATAATATTAAATATAAATAATGCTGTAGTTAAAAATAAAAATAATTAATGTTTTCCTTATTCTTAATATTATAATAAGGATAAATATAATTGGTACGAGCTTATTATATTATGATTTACTGTATGGCTATCCTTCGATTTACACGGTAGATAGGTTCTAGCATATCGCTCTACAAATATAAACCGTGTAAATCAGGACTATGCATTTTTAAGCCATTTCGAAGTCAAATTTCAATCAGTGGCATGCCGAGAGTATCCGGCGCCTGTGTGCAGAACATCATTTGGAACCCCTGTACCTACCTTTATAATAATAAAAAAAAAAACACTTATGAAAAAGAATTAGGATATTTGAATTCAATTTTAAGAAAGTTTGATGAATTAATAGTTACTCTTAGCGCCTATCGGCGTACATAATCTTCTGGCGACTGTGTGCGCCACACAATCTGGCCATATAGACCTGGTCTGAATATTCATATCGATGTCATTTATTATTAAAATGGTAATTTTTCCAGTCAACCTGAATGCTTTTCTCACGGTTTAATCAACTTCAGCTATAAATAATATTATTTTAGCTGAAAAATAAAAACCGTATAAAATCAAATTATGATTATTTTGCTCCTAATTTTAACTTTACATAACACGAGTTTTAAGTTTTATCACTTTTTAAAGGCTCTGGGAAAGTTCACCTAATGTAATTCACCGATGAGAAAGTACACAGCTCCGCAATTCGTCAAAAATATTATAAAATGCGCAATATCTTTAGATTAATAAATAAATACTGTAATAATAATAAAAAAAATCTTGTTTCCAAATAAACAAATGATAAAGTTATTTGGTTTTTAATAATTCAATCTTAGCAATTGTAGAATCAATGAATTACCCTTTCGACTAATTGCGGGGCGGTGAACTTTCCAGTCGGTGAATTGTTGTCGTTGAACTTTTCGTTGGTGAATTGCATTCGGTGAACTTTCCGGATATTCTTTTTTTATTAATTTTATATTATTATACTTTTTAAATAAAAAAATGAATACAAAGATTTTCGAATAGAGTGATATGAGATGAAAATTTCTAGCATTTAATATTAATTATTAGCTTTAAATAAATAATAATATTACTATATTTAGCAAGTCACAATACAAGAAATTGATTATTTTAATCAGAAAAAAATAGTTTTAACTAGTCATTCATCTAAATAGAATATAAACATAAATATTGCCATCTTTTTAATTTTTTTAAATGTTTTAGTTTATTTTTGGGAGGATCCTCAGCCTCCGCCTCAACTCCCTATCGATCAGCGTCACTCAGAATTCGCCGAATATTATTTTCACTCTCTTTTTACTTTATATAAGAAATTGTATTTGAATAATTAACTCGACTCTGATCGGGACACGGTTCGGAGCAACCTTGATTCTGGATGGTGCCACTCTCTCCCAAGGGCAACGAGCGCCTCCAGCCCGTTGTCGTCGACGGTTGGCCGCAACAAAATATATATATTTTTCGATGTAGATTTTCCCCATGGTCCTCGGCCGTGATTGGTCGCCACGTTACCCGGGGCATTATGTCCCGATGGACCGGCTCCGAATGTATTAGTAAGAGGCTGATGGTTACCGGTGTTACGCATCTCGCTGCCATATAACAAAGAAGCGGCAGTTACCTGGCCCAGGTGTTCAATAACCGCTCACTTGTGTAGCGAAGTCAGGGCGGCTCAACCATCGGCTACCGCAGAACGAATAAAAACACGACACCGTGAACGTGCGCGTTCACGCACGAGCGCACGCTACACCTTCAACAAATCCCGCGAAAATAATTATAAATAACTATTTAGTTGATGAATAATGATTTTTGCTAGCGTCTGATTAAAACGTTGAACACCACTGTTTGTTCTTCGCCTCTCGCAACAAGCACAATGGATAATGGACGATCTCTGCTGTTCATGTTATTAACTATACCTGTACCCTCCCACTGCTCTGCTCAAATATAAAATACATATCCTTGTATTGTCAATATCATTTTTTTTCCTCTCAAATATAAATTACATCGATAACATAACGGCGATATTGATTTTTTTCGAGTTTTTGATTATTCTCTTTATTGCCAGCGATCAATCACCAGAGTCCATCATCGCGGTCGACTGCAGCAGCATCCGGAATTCATTGAAATATTGTCTTCGATGATTAATTGTCGGTAATTGAATGCTGTTTGTCTGCATGCAAACGAATCCGTGATTCACCGACATAATATAAATGCAATAGAGTTTTTTTTTATGATATGTTATCGGAATTCGGTGTAGGTATTTATTGTGGACAAATCAGTTCCTCCCGTTTATCACACATTAATCAATTACACGCATCCGAAAGGATCGATAGATATCTAAGTTAAGAATAGACTGGATCGGACAAAGAGTTAAATGTTTGGTTATCATGGATTTCCTAGAAATTTACTATGTTTGGTGTGTGACTAAAATCGATCCGTATAAGGACAATGCGTCGCGATAAGTCGGGACAATGGAGTCGAATGATAAGCAAATTTCCGGAATTTTATACGAAAACGATTCCGGGAATGTCGGGAGTTCGTCGATTCACCACGGATCGTTCCGAAACGATTGAGATATTCAATTATTTGCGGTGTTTTTTTGTTTAATTGTTTTTTTTTTAATCGGCGTTCGTGTCTCGTTAATAATTCAAAATTATCACAATATCGACGTGTGTATTTAACCCTTTCGTTCGGGGGAGGAATGTATTTAATGAGGGGATCGCAAAGACAAAGAAAAGATTTGACCGGCGGGAAAACTCGCGTGTGCTTTTCCACGAGCTTTTCACATTCCACGAAGGTTGAGTCACACCATCGACCCCACCGAGTCCGACGGCAAAGTGGAACACGAGTTTGTTGCATTAAGTCATCCCAGATACAGTCATCCAAATGAAAAATAAATGCATAGCCTGATTTCCGGCCTTTTCACATTCATGATGGGCAAATGCGCAATTTCTGCAACCGCTTGTTTCATCAAAATTTTCCTCGTCATTAATCTGCCTTTCCAGAGAAATTGAGCAGTAGCATAGGAGGTCACTTTCTGTAAGATTATTCTATAGTCTTCTTCGCTTCATAATTACGTGGAATGCTACCACCACAACTTTACATATCTAGATCTTGAGATTTAATCTGAAAGGTGGAGGAAATCTCTCGTGGTTTGTTCTTCATCCAGCAGATCTTTGGGTCATCCACAGCTTATTTTCGGGACCTGGCACAATTCTAGAGCTATTCTATTTATTCATAAACTGGATTTATTATTGGTAGCGCAGTCTTTCAACTCCCTTGCTCTCGTCAGCCAATTGAAGCTCTTTGAGGAAGATTGGTGATTTTTTCCCCTTCGACGTACGATGTTCTACTCGAAATACTAGGTTTGATAAAAAATTCCAAGCAATTTCCAATATATAGTTAAGTTCCTTCAGCAAATTATTAGAAAAGAGTTTTTTTTTCATAGATGGAAGAAAATCATAAGGGTTCTTGCCTGGCGAATATGAAGGCTGAGGCAATATAACCGTATTGTTTTTGGTCCAAAATTCTATCTATTACTGAAGTAAAGTAATTCTTTCGGCAAATAAAAAATCGTTGAGCCTTAATGATCCATTTATCAACCAACTGAATTTATAAATTGGTAGCGCAGGTTTTCAACTTTCTTTCTTTCTTCAGTTTATTGAAGAACTTCGGAGAATTTTCTTCTGTTGAAGAAAATCGAGATCTTCGAAAAAACTTGGATCAAGACAACACCACTATACAAAGCAAGCTTCGGCGGCTTGAAAACAACCGCGTCGCCCGAAGGGGGTATCTCAGATACCCCAAGTATTTCAAGTCTTCAATGCTCACCAATAACATTTTCATTCTAAGAACGAAAATAGTTATTCGTGATATGCTTCATAATTTGGTAGATATTTTTATTATAATTGATCAATATGCCGAAGATTGAGCCCTCGCAGCACTTGTCTTTCGCACGTTTCACTCGCCCTTGCACATCGTACTAGATGCGAGCGAGAGAAAACTTGATGAGTTGTGACAGAAAGATGCCATAGATATTTAAGACTATCAAGCGACTGGTGATTGAGTCTGAATTAGGGCTTGCATTACCGGTTTACCGGTAAATCGCCAAAGACGCACCATCGGTAATTACCGATAAATTTTCCAATGATTTGATGGAAATGATTTTATCAAGAAAAGAAGCTTAATAGAGCTTACTTTGCATCGGGATTGCAAAACTCGGCGGAATTCCTTCCTGAAAATGCTGGAACAATTTTATAAAATTAAAAATGCGATCTTAAAAACTGTCTAAATACAGTTCTTTTTTAGCCAAGGAACTTAAAAAAGAGCTAATAAT